>JACXGI010000588.1:85556-114245 GCA_016801175.1 Esox masquinongy
CACACACACACACACACACACACACACACACACACACACACACACACACACACACACACACACACACACACACACCATTTTGGAAGCAACAACAAAGATACATGTGTGCTACATTTTGCATGAAATATTAAATCACTGAAGAGTACTTTACCATGAGCGTTATCATAATCGGCAAGCCGTAAGTGATCTCATTGGTTGATTCGATGAGAATGACAGTCAGGCTGATAGTCATTCGGACCACTCCTCCCAGGAAGGCGGCTGCTCCAATCAGGGCAAAGGTTCCAGAATAGATGTCCATCCCCAGGTTTCTGTGGAAACAGGACAATTAAAGGAGCCAATCGGGAAGAGCTGCACATAAACGCATGCAGTCAGTTGTATTGTGAGGAAATTTAATGCTAGCAGAGTCAACTCAAATTGTATTATTTTGTTGTTCATAGAACCACAAAACGAATACATGAGTCAATGACAAATCTATGAATGTTAATTTTTTCTAAGAAAGTTGGTATGGTTGCATTACACCCAAGCAGGTAACATTATCTGATGTATGACAATAGACTGCTCAAGGACAATTCCCATATGTAACAATAAATCCAATGAGTGGGATCTACAAACTATCTACAAAGTTTCCTCTTGGCACATACAGTTCAAATGCCCGGAGACAGCAAACCTTTTTTTAAATGAGCCGTCAGCAGACAACACTCTCCCACAAGCCCTATGCAAGCTCCAGCGTGACACATCATGACATTCATTAATTGCAGATGAGCAGAACTCAAAAGCCTGAGTCTGACAAAGGAGGGATGAAGAAAAAGATGTGTTGAAGGGAAAAGAAATTGAGAGAGGATGATTGGCACTGAAAGTTCCCAGTCAGCACCCAGTAAGCATGTTTTATTTTAAAAAAAACAGAATGCCATCTATAATTTAAGGACCATCTGTACCCGAACTTATAGGAAGGAGTGAGAGCCTGCTGCATAGCATACGGTAAATCACAGTGAGATATACCTTACAAATGATAGGGTACCCAGGACGTAAAAACATACATAGCAAATAATTAAGTGATGTGAAGTCATATTCAAATGCTGACATTAATAAGCTTGTCTTTATTAACACCCAAAGACAAACGGCATTCCATAATCTTGATGGGGCCTTCCATTAACAGGGCGCCATGTACATATGGGTATGTCAAGCTGATTACATTTCATAACGTATGTTTACTGAAGTTTCGCTCTGATAGCCAAAGGTAAAATTCCCAAAACGTAAAGAAAAACTAAACTTTCTCTCACTGTGTCCATCACTAGCTAAAATCAGGTTTATGCATCTTGAAGCATTTTTTATAAACACAGAAACAGATTTATACATCACATTTCTCCATTTTGTGGATTGCAGGGAAAACGAACCATAGGCCCATAGTCTGCCCAGTTACATTATATCTATCATGTAGGCCTATCCATTTTTTTATCAATTTTTTTTTACTAAAAGTAATTTGCTTCAATATGAAATCCTACATTGTATTTCAAAATGCTAGGGCCATGGCCATGTCCACCAGATTTTATAGTAAGATTATCCTACCTTCACAATGAATAAAGTCTGTATGCTAATTGAAGTTTAAAGTAACTAAATAGACACATAACATATGTATGTAACCAAATAATCAAAATTTTAGGTTGCCATTTTGACAACATTTGATTATGTGAACATACGGCTAACATTCAAAACATTATCAAAATGTTTGCCTTACATTTTGAGGATGTTTGCCACCAGGCGTCCAAAAGCGGCGCCGCAGAGCAATGAGGGCACAAAGAGGCCACTGGGCACCGACACACCGTACGTCCAGCAAGCCAACAGGAAGTACAGCACAAAGAACACTGTGAGTGTCACAGGGCTGAACGTACCTACAGTAGCAGACAGGAAATTACACACTCAGACACCACAAAACAACAGTAAGGAAGCTGAGTCTAAGCATGGGTAAACCAATCACAGCAGTAACAGCAAGCGCCAAGAAGAAAATAATGCTATTTCAGAACTCCAGAGCTCAAGGCCCTGATTGAGGTGTTCACTAATTGATACATGGCAAGTTCTACAGCATCTCGAGCTACAAAATGCACAAACATGAAATTTGCATCGAAATTACAGACTCAGACTTTGGATGAAAAGCTACGATTTAAAAAAAATATATACTAAATACTAAAATAAAACAGAATTTTGGCTGTATAAACGGTTAAGGTTATGCAAGGGTTTCACCAACGTTAAAGTCAGGGGTAGGATTAGGGGTTGCATTATTACATTAAATGTTGTGTTTTTAATGTCTCCTTTAACTTGTCCTCTGTATCATAATTTTGCATACAACCAGACTGGGTCATTTTCATTTAGTTGCCTGTCCATAAATCCTATTGATCTAAAACATCAAACTGATCTCACCGTCCTGATGGAAGAGCTGGTTGATGGCCACTTCCTGAGGGTTAAAGAAGAGCGTTGCCATGTCATTGTATGTCTTGTTGGGACAAAAGAACTGGCGGATGGTGGAGTTGATGATGTCTTCATTGAGTGACACCTAAAACATACCCCCCCAAAGAAATGGGATAAACACCATTTTAAGTAATTCAACCGAAACTACTCTGCCGAAAGATGCCACAGAGGAAATAAAAGAAAATAAAGAAAACACCTAGACAACTTCTTAAAGATGTTTTTTGTATGATTATATGTTTTTATGATCTTATTTAAGCATGTTAGATATTATTTTGCTTCAGATTTTAATAAATTTTAGCTCTGCCAAACATACAAGGGCAGTACTGCTGTTGTTGGTTGTGGCGGAGGCAAAGTCACGACATTCTCCTAATGTCATGGATGCTACGAATATTACCACTGTCGTCACCATGGCAACCAGCAGACTCTCCAGGACCCTATTGAGGAAGCAGAGGAAGACCAGATGAAAGACAAAGGTTTTTTTTCATGAAACAAGTTCTTTAAAGTAGGTAAGAATTCAGTTACACAACCATGATGTATCATTCTGAAGACTAAAATGTCTAGTTTTTGACATCCTATAATATTCTTATTAAAGTGATTACATTTGCGTTCTACTTAAAGTATTTTTTCATATTGGATTTTAATAGGAACCAATCATTTATGATTGTTAGGCCTTTTCTTATAGGATAGGATTCTTACAGGAACCAAACCTATAACAAGCTTTACTGTACAATGTGTGTGTGCTTGCAGAGTATGAGTATGTTTTTGCAGCAGCTACCTGACAAATTTGGCCTTGGGGTGGACGTGTCTCATGCGGTACTTGGCCAGCTTCTTGTTGATGAAGTTGAATAAGGCCCCCAACAGCCCTCCAACCACCCCCATCAGGACAAAGAAGGCGAGGTCCACCACCGTCCACAGGTGACACTTCTTATCCCCATCTAAACACTGTGGGAGAGAGGCAGATTTCCATGCTGTAGTCCAAAAAATGCACAAAGAAAATATTCAAATGTGGCTTCCACCGAAACGACTTGCGGCTGATCAAAGCAGTCTGAAACAACAAATGTTGTTTTAAAGAACAAATTTCCCCACATCCATGTGTAGAAGGAACAGGCTTTGTCCTGCCCGAACATGGTCAGCTGGTTGCCCGAACATTTCAGCTGGTTTCAGTTTGAGTTTGTGTCCACGACTGCCTCAGCCTAATAGGGATGGGATGATGGCATGCATGACCGCGTAAATTCCCAGAGGGCTCTAGTGGGCGAGAGTTGTCTGTCAGGGCGTCCTTACTCCATTAGGGATGTAGTGCATGCTGTGCAATGTATCTTCACACATTCAGAGAACCAAGGTTATATTCATAATCCTAACATTCTTGCATACCATAAAATTCAATTTGTTTTACTGAAGAAAAAAAATTACATCATATTCTATATTATTATTATTTTTTTAATAATACCTTGCTAGCTCAGCCACTGACTGGGCACTTGAAAGCAAGATATTGGGAATCTTCTAAACTGTATTAATGCAGAATTTGAGTGAAAGTGGAAACCACAACTCAAATTTAGGTTTGAAACGGGTGGGACTATAACATTACAGAATCATCCTAAAAAGATGTCACTGTGCAACAGTAGCAGTAGTTTCACCACCCACAGTCTAGCTAGCTTTGGTTGTAGACTAGCATACAGTGGCTGCAGCTGCATGTAATATCAGAGATAGTGTTGTAACTCATTCATTAGCATCGCTCTATTCAGGATATAACTATTTGCTCAATCAGGACGTTTAGACTGTAATCTTTACAAGCCAGGAATAATCTGTTATTAAATGAGATGTTTTATTTATTTTTTGAAAATGTGCAGTTTTATTTGTATGCTTTGTTTATTAAATGTACAGTTTTCTTTTTATGCTTTGGCTTTTATGGTAAATGTATTTCTTGTATGGGTTTATTTTTTCTTTATGGCCTAATAATGTAGAGCATTTTGAATTACCCCTGTGTATAAAATGTGCTATACAAATAAACTTGCCTTTCTTTGCCTTGCCAGGAGGAACACATTCTCTGGCCTTTTACTTAGACTGAGCTCAAATGCTACAAAGCTGACACAAGAAGCACGATGAGGCAATGCAACCATATTCAATTACCAACCCCTAAAACTTGGATGAGGCCAGCCAATTGCACTGTCCTGCATGCGACTCTTGGGCTAATAGCTCTCCTACATGGACCTGCTGGTCACTGTCATGTCAGCATCACAAGCCTTTTACACTCACATTACTGACGTGTCACTGTTGTCCAATTTGGTGATAGTGTGATGGCGTTAAGCTAGCTGGTGGACGCAGTGTTACTGCTAGCTGGGTGAATTAAGTGCTCGTATTATTATTTTGCCACTGCTTTCCTGGTATACAAACTGAGGATGGTAATGTGGTTAATGTGACTGAGTGCTTGTACCTTGAACTCTCCAAAGTTAAGCAGGCCGGGTAGCTGAAATGATCCCCATTTGTTGTAGTGGATCCCAGAGCGGAAAAAGTTTAGAGTGAATGTAGCCGACATGGAGCAGAAGAGCTGAGGGAGTGGAAACACAGAACAGAACTTTTGACTTGTACATTGCAAAACACGACCACCTTGTCAATCCTGGTAGCTAATGAGGAGACAGGTGGTCTCACTAACAGTCGACATTCACACAAAAATCTCAAGCCTGATTCGCCGCTGATGAATGATCACCTGTTTTCTAGCATACCAAATAAGCCAGATATTGCTTAATCTATGTCTAGCCAGAAGTGGACTGCTTAATCAATGTCTAGATGGAGCAGGCTTTTACAGAAAAGCTCCTTAAGTATCAGTCCTTCATAGCAAGCTTGGAAAACCTTGCAAGCTTGCTGCGTGGGCCTGCCAAAGACAAATGTAAACCACTTGTTGAAGTACTGCCTGTTTTTTCTGGCTGGAATAGCTGTTAGGAGAAGGTGCAGCCAATGCTTGAGTGACCAAACATGGAGACTTATTGTGCCATTTGGATTCTTCTTGAAAATGTACATTTCATTTGTGGGTGTAAATAAAGTACTTCAGGTACGTGTCCTTCAACCTACCACCTTCCAGGTGAGTGCCTGGTTCCAGAACGAAGAACCTTCCTCAAGGCTGAAGAGGGTGCCCCCTATTGGTGCCCCAAACGCAGCAGCTACCCCTGCTGCTGCCCCTGCTGATACAAAGTCCCGCTTATCTCTGAAATCAAGATTGGGCACATATAATTAACTCATAACAATGAACTTTTGCACTTTTAGTACTTTACACTAAAAGAGAGTGCTACCGTACCTGTCACTGCGGAAGTAGGGAAAGTCAAAGTTGATCTTTTTGAAAGTAATGCTCTGAAACTGTGGGAGTCCTGCTCCCACAATGGCTCCACAATGAATCATTGGACCCTCCTTCCCGACAAACATACCTGAGATCAAAAACACATTGCTACTGGATGCCTTTTGTCATTTTATATTACCAGTAACTTGCAATCGACATTTTGGAGACCCCTAAATTATGTTGAAATACCTCCGGCTACTGTAAAAAGTACTCCGACGGCCTTGCACAGGAACGTCCGTAGCCGGACAATTCCTGGTATCTTCACTCCGTTCAGGTAACTCTTGATCTCTGGGATTCCGGAGCCTGCAGCTACAGGCTTAAAGACACAGGAGATAGATGTTGAGTAGGACTTCAGATATATATACCCGAAGATAAGCAAAGAACCAAAATAACATTGCTTCAGGTGGAAAACGATGATTTGAATAATAGCAGGGTTTTCTCTGCCATAAAAACACGCGGACGGGCCATCTAAACGTTTTTTTTGGCTCCCCTAATAGGAAAATATGTATGGTTCGTTCAAACTATATCCTTATTAAGAAGCAAAGACAGATACTCATTCCCATTGCCTAAATTCATGTTTCTAATTTTGCTCACAGTGTAGAATAATGAGTCATTAATTTGTGTAGCCAGTGGCACCCCTTCTCTCCACACTCACAGAGTCTGTGTTCATTATTAAGACCTCAACCCACATTGTTGGGACAACACCTTCAGATTGCCTGCAGGGGCACAAGTGGCTGAATAGGTGGTCTGCATTTAGCGCACGCTTCTGGGCACACCGAGTGGACCGCTGGTGTGCCCAGAAGCTTTGTTGGGTAGGGTTTAGTATGCATTCTTGGGTTCAGCGCACGACTTTATGGCATGTTAGGACGTTAGGTATTTGTGTAGAGCAGCTTTACCTCAATGAGAACCAACACACTGGCAATGAAGATGAACGTCATGTTGAAGGCCAGTAGCTCGAGAAGTGACAGAGCCAAGCAGCCGTTTTCACTGCACTCTTCCACAGCTAGAAAACTCTGGTTAAGAAAAAGCACTGCGCTTCCACAAAACCTCACAGCTTTTAACTACTTAAAAGATATTGGTTAGGGAATTCTGACTTCTGTAAAGAACAAAAAGACTTTAGGCATGCTAAGTAATTACCAGTGTTAGTATCGTTTTCTGTTCAATATCCAAACATCACCAATCTCAGGTATTAATGTTTTTTAAGGGATTATTCAATTTTCAACAAAAAGATACATTTTCCAACTAAGTTGAATTTCAGCTGAGTGAAGAGGTGTACAAAAAAGTCCACAAAAAGGCCCACCTGATAGAAAAGGCATGGTGTCAAGGGTTTAAGATGGTATCAAGTTCCGAAAACACACATTTTGCATTGTTCATACTAGTACAAAATATCAACGTTTTAACTACTAAAGTGGTAACTTACAATGGCAATGGAAAAATGTCAAAGTCTGATTCTACATGCAGGATCAAATATGATGACACTTACCAGGCCTACTGAAGCTCCAATGGCAAACACCAGCATCCACTTCACAGCTTCATACTTTTTGGCTTTCTAATGTGATAGGAGAACCCATGTTAGAATAGATGAAATCAGCAAAACTGCAATACAATTATTTTCTTTTTCCAGAGACCGCAGTCAAATTGAAACAAAGGCAGTGTCACCTCTTTGGGCAGTGTGAAAATTAAATGTGAAAAGTCAGGACACAAAAGAACACCCATCACTAAACAATGCTACAGTGAAATGTTTAATTTCTTAGTATACCTTATTGTTCATTCCCTCCAGAACCTCAACATATGGTTCATTGATGCACCGGTCATAATCCAGGCTCTGACAAAAGATAGAAGGAAACATTAGATGATTCAGTGTTCAATGCTAGTAATTCTGTAGTGTTCGCCTCGGATTAAAGATTTCTGATTTTCATTTCAGACATCTGGTAGAGTATTTGTATGTCAATTTCAGATGCATAAAGCTCTGCTTGTTCAGTAATAGTGTTAAAGACAGCAAGTTACATATGGTCCTTAACAGCACATTTGCATTTTCTCAAAAGAAATTTTGACAAAAATTACATTTCTCCTCTCCTCTTCCTTAGAGAAAATGTAACATTTGGTGCAATTTATTTCTTACAAGAGGTTATTATCCTATGGTCCATGTCCAGATTTCTATTAGAAATACTATTAAATGGGTAATCCACCCACAGAAACACAAATCCTAAATGAGCAGAAAGCCTATTAGCTCTGTTAGTCTGTATAATAACTTTTTTCCCACCACAATTTAACTTCTAACACTGTGAAATCTGAAAATCGTGTAATGATGCTTCATAGCTTTATATTGAAGATGGGCGATGACACACTATCACATTTCATAATGCTTTTAAACAATGACCTGCACTCAGGACCGCCAAATTAACAAACATAAAATGGGCATACTTGTCTAAAGCAGTTCCATCCATCTACCGTCAAAACAAAGTATACATTTCCTTAACATTCCCTTAGAGTGCACACCATCAGATGAATATACATTCATCCTTCAACTGCCACGGATCAAAGCAGTTTGTACATTTCCCTCAATGCAGCTTTCAGACAAGCATTGCCATAGATACTGGATAAACACAGATGAGATGGAAACGCAATTTTTACCAAGTTGATCATGGTACATGTTTAACTCCAAAATCATAAGTGCAGTTTGTTTAACCACTTTTACAACTATATAACTACTTTATATGCTGATATTGGCTTTATATTGTTGTGTAGATACTCTTCCTAACTAGCTGGCCGCTGAGGTAAAAATGTATTCAGCCAGCTAGACCATGAGAGTGCCCTGCCGTGTGGGTTTTTGTTGATATGAGTCTTAAAAGATTTCTTCAACAAATGTCATGTTGACTACTACTATAACTACAAAAGCAGAAACCTATCACAACATATTGTCATATATGTGCATTATTAAACAGTGTATATCACAAGTATGTGTGGTTTTTGTTTGGATCAACCCCTTCTACTTGTAAGTGGGCTATCAAAAAAGTATGTAAACAGCTTATCCCGAACAACTCTTCATTCACATGAAATGCCAACATATTGATTTGAATCTGCTTGAAAGTTATTTGCAAACCTCATAATCTTTTCTTGGAAGGATCTCATCCTCCTCGTCTTGAGTTTCCCCAAGAATAGTCTAGAAATGAGAAGAATTAAGAATGTAAACATGTCAATTTTGCACAAACAATAACAATAAATATGACTCTGCCTGACTAATAAGGATAGGCCCATTGCAGAACAGCTTTCCGGTAATCATTAGAAAATAGGTAGCACATACCACCCAGCAGCCTATATGTCTCACAATGAATATACCCAAACAAAAGAGATAGCTATTAGCTGAGGTTTCTTCCTGAGTCATCATCACCATCCCTGTGAATATCTTGAAGGGAATGCATTGCTAGATATTTAAGATCTCTTTTAACATACACTTCTTCAGACATGAGCCCTTGTCAAAAACTCCAATGCAATTTACAAGGGCTTATCATGCAATGTTTTTGAATGGAATAGGCTGGGTTAGCCAAGCATATCATGCAGTATCATTACAGTAGTTGAATCAGCATAATGACAAATGTCCATACTGAACGAGACAACAGAAGAGGGTGGAGATCTCTCCAGTCACGGTGAAGTCAGGATAAGGCAGTACTCCCTGGTAGTAAAAACCCCACAATATTCAGCAAATTAAGGGGTTTTTATGTAAATTCTCTCATACCAGTTCTTCTGGTGTACGGGTCTCTTCATCCCTGCAGCAGCAGTGACAACACAAGCAATTCCGACAGCACGCCATCTTCGTTGTTGCCTCTTTAGCATCACCACCCCCACCATAACAGATACAGTCAAGAAATTGAGATAGCCCACTCGAACACACTATACCGAAACGAAAATATTACGGGGCGGAGCCAATCTGGCGGGGCGTAATCAATAACACATGTTCCTTCCGTTCGCTCCTGGTTCGCTCCAACCTCTACGCCCGGAAAATAATAAAGTAGCCACTAAGACGTTTCGCTCTGAGGCACCCCTAATCGGGGCGGGGGCAATAAGCAGACCAAGTGTCTCAGCGTCCGTATAAACCTAACAAAAAATATTTTTGAGTGGGTCTTCTCCATTTCTGTACTGTCTCTGATTTCCACTTCCCACAATGTCATGTGACGAACAAAGAAGGGTTGTTAACCCAAAATAAATGTTACAACTGCGTGACATTTACGCATATACGCTCGCGTCTAGTGATGGGTATTTCGAATATCATCGGTGAGCCGGCATTTGTTGCTCCGTTCTCCTTAAAATGTTATCCCAGTTCGGAATTAAATTACTCGTTTAACCGAGTTATAATATAATATGTAAACCCGACCAGTATGGATGAGCTCAAGACAGACATATTTAAAACCCCACATCACTGCGTTAACTTTGCGCAGATTGAGCTGTGAGTATTGGGTAAACTGAGAAGGGATTCCCATACTTTCCGAACACATGTTTCAGAAGTTCAGTAGGGGACGGGCTGATGATATAAGAGCGGTCCCACGTTGTAGTTACTGACATAGCGCAGACGAACCTGGGGGCAATCTGTAGACTTTGTGGAAGAATTTAGAGAATTGGGTAAGTAGCAATGCATTTGCTGCAGAATGTGTTCTTACGTTAGCTAACTGGCTAACCTTTTTGCATTGTTACGGCTTGGTTTATTGTGTACGGAGGATAACTGAAACAATTTATGTTTAACAAGCAATGTTGCCTGCTAGCAAATATATCTATCACGTTTCGCCAAGAACGCCCATTCGTGTTTCTGTGTGAGACAGACATACAGCAACAGGGGAAAGAGCTTTATTATACTTGTGATTGTTGTTAAAGTCAAAAACGTTAATATAATATTCCTGCAGCAATATGGTGAATCAAGTGCAGACTGTCGATGACACCTGGCGAAGATGTAGCAAAAGCGACTCGAGTGGGGCGAGCAACAGCGGCGGCGAGAGTTCCAAGGAGAGCTCTCGCTCCTCCACGCCAGTGTTGGACACCGACCGCACAGATAGACTACGGGATAAGATGCGTCGGCGGATGGAGTCGGGCGAACACTGGTTTTCACTGGAGTTCTTCCCCCCTCGTACTGCCAGCGGAGCCGTCAACCTCATTTCTAGGTCTGTAACCATAGCTTGTTGCCTTGTTCTAGCTAATTACTAAACAAGTTCATTTTATAATGCGTCAGTTGCTAATTACGGCTAATTTCTCACCCATTGATACCATTCAGATTTGATAGAATGGGTTCAGGGGGCCCCCTGTTCATAGATGTAACCTGGCATCCAGCAGGGGACCCTGGTTCAGACAAGGAGACCTCCTCCATGATGATTGCCAGCACAGCGGTCAACTACTGTGGCCTGGAGAGCGTACTGCACCTAACATGCTGCAACCAGACCAAAGAGAAGATCACTGGGTACCTGAGCAAAGCCAAACGCCTCGGCCTGAAGAACATCATGGCACTAAGAGGAGGTAGGCTGACATTGCTTCCAGACACAGATCTAAGGGCAGTTTTCACCCTTTCCCTTTAAGTGTAAGGTGTGATGATGGTGTAAGACTGTGAACAGAGCAGATACAAAGGTAATAACTGGATTTTATACAAATACTCTTCAACATCGCATCACCATTGACCGATCAAAGATCATTACCATCCACCTCCTATATGTTTGGCTTTTGTATGTATGGGTCAAAGTGACACACTCATCAATCCCAGAAATCCCCGGAGAGCAAGTAAAACAGCTCCCCCTGTCGAATCCATATCTGATGTACATTGGCCATATATAGTGAGGGGGAGGAGGGCTCTGTTGCTTTTTCTGTTGAGATTAAGCCACGTCTGAATTGAAGCAAAGTTGGCTAGTGCACTCACAGACCAGATGTTGAAATTGTTTTGGACAAATGTGCAAAGAGTAACCTATTTTTAAAGTGATTTGACAATAGATCTAAACAACAATGGTTATGCTTATGTCCAATTATGAGGTAATACTTTTAACTGTTAGCTTGGGCTACATTTCTTTACTACCATCTATTTGGAACACAAAATAAGTGCACAGTTTCATTTTTTTAAATGCCTGTCCAACTGATTTATTATTGTTCTGGTTTTAATATTAGGCGGATATTTACTATTACTAGGCACTCGTGTGGCTGTACTGTTTGAGTGCTTACAATTGCTTGTTTTCGCATTACTCGCTTACCTGTATCTTTGGTTCACAATTTTATAGTGCTGCCTGTTGCATCACTCTAGCTATTATTGCTTCACATTGGGGCTTGTTTACAAATGGCAGAGTTTCTCTTGAACTCTTATTTATCCAGGTTTTTCTCATTGAGATTTAAATATATTTTTTGAGAATGTCATTGCTAAATAGCTATCACATCTTGGCTGGTTCCTGCTGAAGAACATGTTTACTGATCTCTTCATAGATCCAATTGGGACTGATTGGGAAGAGGAAGAAGGGGGCTTCAACTATGCCACAGACCTGGTTAAGCACATACGCTGCGAGTTTGATGACTACTTTGACATCTGTGTTGCGGGTAAGTTTTAAGCAAATTTAAACCTTAAAAACAAACTCTTAAAAACAAACATTGCTCCATTAAACATGAATGTGCTTTAAGAACGTAAAGCTCATAGGTATCACTAGTGACATCTATGACAGCACTTGTGAAGGACACTTGTTTTTAATTCGATAATCCATTTGAAAAGGTGAAAAATGTAAATCATTCTCATGCACTTTAGTGCGCATGCACTTGAATTCATGCATTTTATAGGCTAACTAATGGATCTGTTGATAATGGGAGGGCAATTGATTATTGAATATTAATTTAAAGAACTGCAAATCTAACAATGCTAAAGACACTTCTATTTTCCTTGTCAAAGTTTTATTACTTGTCAAGTGAGCAAGAACAAAGCGAGCCAATATAACATCTAACCTTAATGTAACATCTAACCTTTTTGTTGAACCTGATTTTAAGCCTAATTCAAACCTTAACTCTATGTCATATAAGCTAAAGCTTTTTGTTGATGTGAGAACCAGCCAAATGTTCTCAATTCCTGATTTTCCTTGTTTGGTACTTTGGTCCTCACTCAGGTGTACAAACACACACACACACACACACACGTGCTTGCACACACACACACACACACACACACGTGCTTGCACACACACGCTCACACTCACAGATACTCTGAGCATTTAAGCCTGTTCATTATACCAGGCTACCCCACTGGCCACCCAGAGGCACAGAGTTATGACGAGGACCTGAAACATCTAAAGGAGAAAGTGGATGCTGGAGCAGACTTCATAATCACTCAGCTTTTTTTTCGGGCTGATACCTTCCTCAAGTTTGTCAGGGACTGCAGGGCCGTAGGGATCACCTGCCCCATCCTACCAGGCATCTTCCCTATCCAGGTACTGTGGAACATACTGCCTTTCCGGCTATCAAGGCATAACGTCCTAGGACATTCTGTCCTATTTAATTCAGAAATGAACAGAAATATTTTACAGATTGGTGCCACTCCCACCATGATGTGTGATTGGTGCCACTCCCACCATGATGTGTGATTGGTGCCACTCCCACCATGATGTGTGATTGGTGCCACTCCCACCATGATGTGTGATTGGTGCCACTCCCACCATGATGTGTGATTGGTGCCACTCCCACCATGATGTGTGATTGGTGCCACTCCCACCATGATGTGTGATTGGTCTGTCTTTGTTATTTAGCTTTTTTGCAGTGTAGTCTTACAGGAGTTGCACTGAGACATTCTTTGTTTCTTTTAATTAGTTCTCCCCCTCATCTTTTAGGGTTACCAGTCACTTAGGCAGCTGGTCAAGCTGTCCAAGCTCGAGGTGCCTGAGGAAATCATGCGGGTCATTGAGCCCATCAAGGAAAACGACGCAGCCATCCGCAACTACGGCATTGAGCATGCAGTGGGCATGTGCCGTGTGCTGCTGGGGAGCGGCGAGGTGCCGGGCCTCCACTTCTACACACTGAATCGCGAGGTAGCCACCATGGAAGTACTGCGGCAGCTTGGCCTTTGGATCGAGGACCCCAGGTCTGTCAGAACCCCACCTTTAGAAATGCATACATTATGAATCAAAATGGCCCTAGAGTGCAATTTGTGCTAAACTCAGCTGTGAGTAGATGAACAGTCATGGCTTTCATATGCATGTGGTCAACATCTAGGTTACATAATCACCTTTTTCTTGGTTTGCCAAAATTTCTGCTGAGCATTAGAAATGAGAATGATGGACAATTCTTCTTTAAACAGTAATTTTCTTATCAGTTGTCAATTTGAACTATTACAATGTGATTTGGCGCGTAGCTCGTCATTGTTGTCTCTGTGTGGCAATTTATTAGTAGGTATCTGGCTAATCAATTGAAGATACAATAGGTAGGCTTGCTACTAAATCATAGGGGAGAAAACACACTGTTTAAGGTTTATTCTCAGTTAGCCTATCGTTAACCAACTTAATTTTCCCTGATTTCCCTCAGTTTTCCTCACTACGTATGTGTTCGTCCTCCTGCGTTCCAAGCTAAGCTTCTGCTATACAGCTATATTACAGTGAATACTGAAACTGTTTGTTTCTCCTACTAAGTTTAATGCATTGTTCCATTAGGTACTTGTTTTTAGGTTTAAATGTTCACACCCCTACTGTGCATCATAATTTACTTTTACTAAATTATGTTCGGTGGCTAGACAGAGAGGCTAATACTGTCAACAGTACCCAATATGCGATAAATACCGGTGGTGACTTTTCTCCATGATTGCTGCCGCAAGAAAGCCACCACATATAGGCCTTTTGGAAAAATTATTTTAGGGGTTTATTATTAAAAATTATTTGTTGCGGGCTATTTTTTTTTTTTCTTGACACGCTGCTTAACAAATTATTTGGCTTCTTTTCTCATGACCCCTTTAAAAATACTCAATTCAGTTGCCGCACAATCTCTAACATTAGACAATTGAGTGTAAATACATTGCCTGGTCTGACTAAACCTGGTTTAATCAACATTTAAATTCATAGGGGTGGGAATTGCCTGGGACCTCACAATAACATATTATCCCAATACTTGGGTCTCAATATGATAATATTGTGGGGGTTTTTTGTGACACATCAAGTACTGTGATATTTTGATCTATTAATTATTTTTCAAATTAATAAAAATAACCTAAGGACACATTGCAAAAATCCTCTAGACCTCATATTAAGAAACAGTTTTATCTGTTTTCATTTAAAACCTTTATTTGTGCAGAACTCACAATGTTCATTAAACACATTTGAGAGAAGCTCTTGGGCTATTTAGAAACCTTATGCAGATTCACTTATAGAACGAGTAGCACCCATTAAAGAAAAGATTCAATAACAAATGCGTTTTTGAAACTAACTTCAGGGAAAAAAAGTTAAAGGCTCAAACACAAAAGGAAAGTGTATGCTGTGTAATGTTTGCTAAAGAATAAAAGTATTTAAAGTAACAAGTAATGTGATATATTACTGCTCAATTTCAAACTAATATTGTGACCTGAGTTTGAGACAAATATCACTGATCAGGAATTTTCAGCAGGCCCTGAAAGGAGGTTACCGTGTTAACGGAGACAACAGACTTGCATCTGTGGGAGATTGTCTTCTGCTGCCGCTCACTAGCTTGTATCTGACTGCTGTTAATCTTCTGTAGCAGTTACAGTTGGCACTGAAACTAGCATTGAAAATCCACCACGCATTTGAACAAAACTATGTAAATACACCAGACACATTCACTAGAAGACATTTTCTGGCACTGGGAATTAATCTTTCAACGCTCCACTCCAATACTATCGGAGGTAGGCAACAGTATATTACACACATTGTTGATGCCATTGCTGTGCGTGGTTGAAATGGTGCAGCTAGCTGTTATACTAAACGTCAGAAATACTATGAAAACATAGTGTCAATTTTTCTTGTGCTATAAATCACTAATTGAATGCGTACTTGACTTCAGAGTGTTTTTATGTTCCAGAAAAGTAAGTGAAACTCTTGCGCTAGTCAAAGTTGTAATCAAATTAATATTTCAAATGTTAAATGTTATGAAATGGCCCCTAAATCTTATCAGGATCTCAGTAAATGTTATCTTGGGTAGGAATAATAGACTACAGAAAACAACCTGAAACACAACACACACTAGCTACTTCACATAGTTAATATATAGTCTCACTCACAGATCCACTCAAAACGAACACTTATTCATACAGTTGTACAACGTGACCAGCAAAACTTGTCCACACTGTCATTCAATTTTACATTTAGCTGAGGAATTTAGTGGTTGAAGCAGAAACTGCTTGTTCTTTCCTGAATTCGTATCAAGTCGGCTCAGCTGCTATCCAAGAGGAAGATGTTGTGGGAAATAATTGGTTGGAAGATTAAACCAGTTAAGGAAATGCATAAGGCACTGAGAGATTGTTCTGTTATACAACTAAGACCAAGTTGGATCCATTGGTCTTTCAGATCTTCCAAGCATTTGCCTGGAAATATCTGCGAACAAGATTAATACGGTTTTGAAAATATGAGATTTAAAAATGTCAGGTTGACTCTTTCAATTAAGAAACATTTGTTGAATGTAACTGGCTAAGTATTAAAAATACTTGAAGTCTCTTGTTTCTATAACTGTTCTGGGTTGTGTCTTGGGTCAACAGGCGGCCTCTTCCCTGGGCAGTGAGTGCTCACCCCAAACGCAAAGTGGAGGATGTGCGGCCCATCTTCTGGGCCTCCAGACCCAAGAGTTACATCTACCGAACGCAGGACTGGGATGACTTCCCCAACGGCCGATGGTGAGTAAAATGGCTGGATTTTGAACCAAGACAAGAAATGTCAACCTTAGTGAACATGTATTGGCCCATCTTCTGGCAAGACATACAAATAGCTTGTTAGCATGGAGGTGACATCTAATTATTTTGGATAATTGGTGACCCCAACTTAATTTCTGTGTTATTTTTTTCTCAATCCATCCTAATATATTTAAATAAGAAAAGTAGGCCTATCCTTTGACACTTCAGAAAAATTAAATTTGGTAGGGCAATTGGCATTGTGATTGACATTCATATTATTTTTACATAATAAAATAAATCTGAATAATGTGGGAAGTGTCTCTGCATGCACCGTTAAATACACAGTGACATTTGATATGTATTCATTGTTGGGATAATGTTTTAAGGTAATCAGGCATTTCTCTAATGGAACACTTTTAATGGATAACTGAAAAGCCAACAGTACATTTTTAAATAAACCGCACATGATTTTACCACAGTGAAAGAACCGTACTTTTGCAACACCCGTCAATTTAAAGTGAGGGAAACAAATCTTTGCCTCATTTGAACAAAATAGGTTACCAACTTCAAGGAAGTAGAAACGGTAGCCTAGAGGAAATGTCTGAGCTATTCCATTGTATAATGAGTAAATTGTGCATTGACAATGTTTATACATGACTTGTAACTTCTGGAAAATCTGATATGGATACTCTCAGAGAGAGCAAGGGACAGGCAGAGATGAAACCATGTATTTTTTTTGTGGTTGGAATGTTGGACAAGGTTTCTTTATCTCGTTGCCCTCTCATGATTCCCCTGCGGTGTGTCAGAACGTCTGCTTGATGAATTATGACATGCGCTATCTCAGTCACAGTAATAACTAATTAATAGGCATGACATGCTAAATCTGTCAAATATTTTCATTTCTTGTTCTGCTAACCATTCCAGCTAGTTTGAATGTCAAAATCAAAGTTGAACTACACATTTTAAGCATCAGATGAATAGAAAATCAGCCTTTAAAATATGTCCTTGGCTAGCTAACTGTTAACTGATAAGTAAATATAAAAAAATACATAATCCTGTTTTATATGTGTAGATTTTTTAAGGAATTTGGCAAGATGGGGGACTGCACCAGGGCACAGAATCACCACAGATGGCTACGCTCCAAATACTTTTTATATCCCGATAAACAAAACTAAATTATTTGTATTGTTCTGGGTTATTTCAGGGGCAACTCATCCTCTCCGGCTTTTGGCGAACTCAATGATTATTACCTGTTCTACCTGAAGAGTAAGTCGTCCAAAGACGCCCTGCTCAAGATGTGGGGCGAGGAGCTGACCAGTGAGAAGAGTGTATATGAGGTCTTCACTAGCTACATCACGGCCGAGCCCAACCAAGCCGGACACAAGGTGACACACATGCCCTTTACCCCACCCCTGTCGTCATTACAGTGCAAACTGCCTGAAAATGGTATTTAACAGGAACAAACTACCTGGCCATAACCAATGTCTCTGTGGACATTTTGGTGGCTATTCTTGTTCTTTCGTTTACCAGCATATTTCAATACCTACAATACAACCCATATGACAACTGCTAGGTTATGTGTCTGCCATGGAATGACGAGCCACTTGCCCCTGAGACCAACCTGCTGAAGGATGAGCTGGCCAAGGTGAATCGGCGTGGGGTCCTCACCATCAACTCGCAGCCCAGCATCAACGGCAAGCCCTCCTCAGACTCCATTGTGGGATGGGGCCCCCCAGGGGGCTATGTCTTCCAGAAGGTACATTCAGGCCTCTTTGGTTTCGTTGTGGGGATTAATAATTATTTAAACCCCTTTAATTTCTACAAACTATTGTGTTAAAGGCTTTAATTGATTGTGTCTCTAATTTAGGTAACAGGGCAGTGTTCACAAAAAAATTATAGGCACTAATTAAGAAGTTCAAAACCAGTTGAGCTGTGATAGATTTTAATGATAGAAGACAGGTTAATTTTGCCCACACACATCTCCAGTTACACAATTGCATGCCATCACCATGCCAATAGCCTATTCAGTGGGGTAGCCAGAGAAAAAGCCTTTATTTGGAGCAATCAACAAAATGTAAACACCTAACTTCTGACCTTTCCATACTTCTCACTTAAAACACGCTGTTCTAATATATACAAGCCTGTCTCTGAGTGTCATCATTGCGGTTTAGTTTCTTATTTTCTGTAGGGGTTTCACAATAATTCCTTGAAATACTGACACAGTCAACTGTTCAGTGTTGATCTGAGGATCGGACGGACAAGATTAATGCCAGCTCTTGTATGACATGCATATATTCACCATATAATGACATGAACTTGTCACTTTTTGTAATCCTACAGGCCTATCTGGAATTTTTTACATCAAGTGAAAATGTCACTGCTTTACTCAAAGTGCTGAAGAAATATGAGCCTCGCGTCAACTACCACATTGTCAACGTCCAGGTAGATTTTCTGGAATACGTATTTTCTCGACACGGTTTTATAAATCGAAACATTTTGTCTGATTTTATGTGTTAATTGTTTCCATGTATAGGGTCAGAATACAACAAATGCTCATGACATGCAACCCAACGCTGTGACGTGGGGCATCTTCCCTGGCAGGGAGATTGTCCAACCTACTGTGGTGGATCCAGTCAGCTTTATGTACTGGAAGGTTAGTTCATCTCAGTAACCTATTGGCCCACAGGACATTACTCTATGCACTTTCAGATTTGGGTGGACTGGACAGGTGTAAGCAATTTGACGAAACCACCTGTCCCCAAAATGTAGTGTGCTTGGTCGAGACAAAGGTCAGATGAGTTTGTGGCATTCATTAGTTCTCTGTGAACATTACTGAGATCTTAGTGGTGTAATTTACTGTGTATAACAGTAGCAGTTGGAACACATTTCTTTGAGCCAGTGCAGTTAGTCCTGGGACAACAACCTTCTGTAAAACATTTTCAGACAATCCTTTTCAAAGCCATTATTTTATGTGGCCACTTAGAAGGCTTACTGTTAAAACATTTTTACCAGAACTACCAAAAAATCTGTGGTGAAACACATGAAATCCTCCCCTATCGAAAACATTTAATTATTTGCTCTCACCTTCCGTTTAATAGGACGAGGCCTTTGCCCTGTGGATCGAGCAATGGGCCAAGCTGTATGAAGATGAGTCCCCATCGCGTATGATCATTAAGTACATGCATGACAATTACTTCTTAGTCAACCTGGTGGACAACGACTTCCCATTGGACAACTGCTTGTGGCAGGTCATTGATGACATGTTCGAGCTGCTTGACATCACTCCACTGGAGCAACCCGTTGAGCATGCTGCTGAGCAATTTATCGAGGAACAATCGGCAAACTAACCGTGGTGAAAGTCTCTGACTGAGTTATGGTGCTGCTACGATTTTACTTTTTACTCAAAATTAACACTACCAGTTGAAGTATTCTACCATTGAGTACATACTCCAAAATTTGACTGAACTAGTTTAAGCCTAGGGATTTCTTTTGATTAATAGATGGTGTAAAAATTGGCCATCATACTAAAAAAACTGAGTTTATCCAACATTAGAGTTGTTTGTTTCGTCTACATAAGCTCACTGTAGCTAAATTGGCTACCATCTGGATCATGAAAAAATAGAGAATAAAGACTAGTTTATCATTTTGAGGCCCATTATTTTCTTCCCCCACAGATGAATTTGTGGATACCATATTTATGTAACTGCGTTCAGTGTGAAGGAAGTTAGAAGTCGCCAATGATAAAATGCTTACTAGCTTAGCATAAAGAGTGAATGTCTACAAGTGCAGCTAGCATGTCAGCTGTCCTCTTAGACATCCATTCTTTGTACTATCTCCAGTTAAAAATATTGCAAATGCTATATGGCATCTTCCTTCAAACTGCATGCATATGCATATATTTATTGTATTTTTTTCTGTACACAAGTTCATCTGGCTCTGGGAAAGTAAATAAATGACTATTGCCAAAATGTCTAACTAGATGTCCTTAATACAATAATGAATGGCAGGGAAACATTTTGTGCTTTTTAAATAATTTTAAATTCTTTCATGTATTAAGTTATGCATCTACATATTTGAGTGGTGTAGTATATGACATTTTATGTTGTGTGAAAGAGCATTAATTCATCACCTATTTTAGTCTTACTTCGTTTGAGTTTTTATCAGTACGCTAATACTCAGGCCATCAGCCCTAATGTAGTTGGACAGTGCTTTTGATGCTGCACATGATTGGTGGTAGGAATTAGCCTGAATATTCATTATTTCATAGAGGAAATGGAATGACTAAAATGTGACACATGGGTAATTTGTCTTTTTTTTCTATGAAATAATGCATTTTTTGGTTACCTGTTCTATTGTGTGCACAATCAGTTTTGTCCAATTAAAGTAGCCCTGTTGTCCAGAGTTATAGTGTTAACTAAAATGACTATACAGCTGCCAAAATTATCACTTGTGTGAAATGAGTTGTGTAGACCAAAGCATTTTGTAAGACTAAACTCTATTTTAAACCAAACCATTGCACAATGCAGGGATATTTCAATAGGGTTACCAGAACGCATATGTAACGACAGACTTGATTTGTGATTACCATTGTAATCTGCCATATATTGTAATCTGACAATAATTTACTAATATAGAACCAAGCTGTTGCTAAGATAGTCTGTTTGGTGGTGTCACATAAGGCCTTAACTACCAAGCATTTAAGCAGTGATCTCACTGCTTTATTTTTGTTTTATTTGTTGATATTTATTACTGTTGTACAACATGATGGTTTGTTAATATCAATTAAAAAAAACATGCTCTCTACATTGCAATGTTCAGTTTCCACCAACAGTGTGATTTCCCTGACCGTTTTCCTTGATGACTTTGAAAACAAAGTCCATGGGATGTCAACACCCTTGGCACAGAGAATCTTGTGACTAGTCAGAAAAGGATTGGATGGTCCTGGTTTCTGGTGGGTGTGAAGTTAGACTATAATTTATCTGTTGAGCCTGCTGGCTGATAACCTACATAAAATCAGGTAAATGCCAACTTGAGGTCAATAGAACCCTTTTACCCATGGTAGTACAGGATAAAAATATTGTTCACTGTGGTTACATTGACCCTGTTCGGCCAACACATTTGAGTCAACAAACTAAAAATAGAGAGTTGATGCCAAAGAGATGGAAAAAGGTCTCATTTGTGCAATAATGCTATTAGTTACAGCATAGGCAGCTCCATTGAGGCCTATCCTTGTTATAGTGGTCGATTTTCTTTGTTGCCTAGTTCCGTCTGATTACCTAGTTGGAGTTGTGATGATGTGAGTCCTGACCAACTGAGTCATCTATCCCAACCCATTTGACTACATCAAAATGGAGGATGTCTTCAATTCCAAGCTCCATGTTAGAATTTTCTCTTGATTTTGTTCTGTAACCATCTGTGGTTGGAATCAATTTGGCAAAATTCCAATTTGGTTGAAAGTTGATAGATAGAGGGTTGTTTACATTACTCTACATTATCCAAGACATATCAAAGAAGATTGAAGATGCTGGATTATTTTGTTTTTACCTTGTAGATATTGATTGCTTGAGATGCCACCTTCTGAGGTGGGTGTGCCACATGTTCGATGGAGCCTCCCTGGATTTTTGCACGTGTGAAGAAAATTCTGTCAAATGTATCAAGTTTCTCTGCAGCCAGCACGCATATCGCTTAATTTTCCTGCGGTTGACATGTGCCAGTGTAAATTTCTAACGCTATGGAAATGATTATGTAAACCAAGAGAAGTCTGCCTAGCGTTTTATTCTCAGTCTCATGATGTAAACAAGCCCTAATAAGTGTGCAACTTGTAATCTACATACTAGGCTATAGATAACAGAAATATGTGTGTAGAAAACTTCCCTACATTCTAAATACCCTCAGACAGTTGAACATATCCCAGTTCTACCGCTCCGGTGGTTTTCATTCTTAGGGTTGTTTTGACTGTAGGCACATACTAAGGTTGCCCTCTTTTGTCCTGGATATGTCTGGACAGTATTTGCATGTCATACATAGGGAATGTGTTAATACATTCAGGTAAGGTGTTGTGGGTTGGGGAGTGAATACATTTTAATGTTGGGGTAAAATGTTTGGTCCACCTCAGGGATTTACAATAATTTGAATACATTTTAATGTTGGGGTAAAATGTTTGGTCCACCTCAGGGATTTACAATAATTTGAATACATTTTAATGTTGGGGTAAAATGTTTGGTTCACCTCAGGGATTTACAATCATTTGAATACATTTTAATGTTGGGGTAAAAAGTTTGGTCCACCTCAGTGATTTACAATCAATTGAATACATTTTAATGTTGGGGTAAAATGTTTGGTCCACCTCAGTGATTTTACCATCAATTGAATACATTTTAATGTTGGGGTAAAATGTCTGTTCCACCTCAGGGATTTACAATCATTTGTGGCAGGAGGAGGAGCCACAGCAGCATCTGTTTGTTGTCGCCTCCATTCAGATTACAAACGAGTATCTTCACAAGGTCCCACATTTTACTCTCAGAGTTAAACTATTAGGGGCAAAACAGATACAGTCTCAAATTACATTATTTTTCACTACAACAAAGCCTGAATAATCTGGTTTCGCCCAAAGATTTTTAGAAATAGTACCATTTAAAAGGGGAACAATTGGAAATGGAAACTTCGTCAGACAGGTACACCAAGTTCACAGAAACATTTTTAAATTATCCTTTGTTCCATTTAAAGCAAAGATACAAACAGATTCAGTTTTTTCAGCATTGCAGCTTTTTTTAAACTAATATATTTGCTGAAATCCATTTTTGGACTTGACCTGAAATGTACCCAATTATTATTGAAAAAAATGTCATGCCTCATGAGCTTTGCCAGTTCTTGTAACTTATCAGAACCCAAAGTATGTTTGTTCACCCCAATATGTGTAAACAAAGTAAATGTAATAAAAAAACTACATTGTATTTATCCTCAAAACATGTTTTAAACTTTACATATGATATAATAGATGCTTGGTCCTTGAAAGCAAGTCTTTGTCTATTAATTTGAGTGTACGAGAAAATGCTTTGTTATTGTTTTAACTGCTGACTGCCACTTGTTTTTGCCATTGCGGAGATCCCCTTCATGGTAAATGCCGCATCTGTTATCTGAATCTCACCTTACCTTTAAAAACCATGATGCTTATACCCCCTATTATTGGATGAAACCACCTAACTCCAGGATTGTAAACCTACTATACACAATCACAGTACAACAGAGAAAAACTAAACTCAACACTGAACTGAATGTGTTTATTGCCAAATAATTTGAAACATCTTTACTCCAACACTGGAGTTACTTTAGTTAGTTATATGAGTGGCACACAGCACAGCCGCGGCATCCTGTCTTCTTGTCATACATGCTAGTTTTCCCTCATTAATAATGTTAAAGGCAGCTTGTAACCTTCAAATGACATATTCAACTGTTCAAGAACATTCTAAATATCCAATGTCTAGGACTTGATTGCCAACATGAGAATGGCAGTTGAACCAAGAACATGGCAATACTTTTTATATTATGACAGTCTGTATAAAGATTATGGTACTACGCCACCCAGTGACACACATTTGGGATTTCCCCTTAGAATCAAGAAGCTTGTGATTTGTCAGAAACATAGGGTGAGGTATCATTGACCATGACCCGTGTGAAAGTGACATCACTGTATATACAAGGGCATGGTATATATATATATATATATATATATATATAGCAAGGATATATGTTACAAAATTAAATTTATTTGAATATTTGCAATCATTGGTTTTTGTTCAACATGCGTTTAAGAGAACAATTTGTTTCAATGTCACTATTACTGTGGAATTGTTGTTCACACTGCACACGTTGGTACTACTTATCTCTTGCACTTCTTATCTATTTACTGCATGTGGCTACTCCAAACATAACCTCATTCACCTGATTATTACTGTACCTACTGTAGTGTTGCCATTGGGTGATATAGAACACACACTGAACCCTGAGTTGCTTTCCTGCTGACATTTTGAAACGTTCCGATAGACATTTTGCTCCATCTAACATGCATGGTTCTTTGACATGCAGAATAAGGAATAACATCGGTTCTGTTCATGGATCGTGCAATCTTCAAGCACATTTTAATTTTATTTCTTAGTTTTAATTGTCAAATGAACAGTGTGAGTGTGTGTTTGTGTCAGTCAGTCCAGCTTATGTGTTGAACAATCTACTGACTTGCAAATCGAAACTGTCTTTGAGCCTTATGTGTGGCTTGGTCTGATAAAATTAGCTAGTTACGGAAATGTCGGGGCTGAGTCTGAATTTGTTAATTCTAGTGAGTGAAATACGTAAAGGCCTATTTTACTGTTAAGTTGCAATAGTCATAGAAGGTTCAGAGAAACAATTTGAAAATGTATTTTCATCACTTTGAATTGGCACATGGCAAATTAAGTTTTAATCTATTCATTCCGAAGTTAGTGGTTTTGACTTTTTAATTTATTGCACTTACAAGCAACTATGAAAATATTAAAAAGCATATTGTAAAAAAAAACTTAATATCAAAACATGCTTCATATACCCTATTTAACATTCAAAGTCTGTGTAGTGAATTTGTAGTTGCATTTCCTGCACAAATTCCAATGCACAAATTACTATGTCATGTTAGACAAATGAACTGCGGCCAGCATACAATATAACAAAAGCATTAAAAACATGTCAGCAATAAAAAGTCATTTTAATTGTTTAATAATGTATCTCATATTATTAACAGTACCTCACATTACATCCCTGAGTAGCCTGCATACTGTTTAAATATAGAGGATGACCAGGTATTTTTGGATTAAATGACATACCATCAAAAAGATTTCTCTAAATTCTGAGATGAATTAGAATCCATTGTTTAAGTGGATTATAGAGATGTATTAGTTTCAATAAAAAAATATCAAATACAGCTCCGGAAAAAATTAAGAGACCACTGCACCTTTTTCCTTCCTTTCCAAAAAAGTCAAAAATGAAGGTTTTGAGTGAGGAACAGAAGGGTTGAAATTAAGAGACCATTGCAAATTGAACGCTTCTGTTCCTCACTCAAAACTTTCCTTTTCAACTTTTTTGGAAAGGAAAGAAAAAGGCGCAGTGGTCTCTTAATTTTTGAGCTGTACATGACCTGGCTGGGTATATAAATAGCATATTTAAAATTTCATATCTGGCAACTCATTATACATTTTCAGTGCAAATGCAAATAGATTGATCAGTTAAATCACCTAACAAACTGACAGAGTTAACCATAAAGGGGAAGGGATGGTAAAATCACACAACATGTGAATAAAATATAAATAAATCAACAATCCTGAAATCTGGCCACGCATTTCAAAGATTTTCTTTGGCCCTCATTCACGGTAATTGCTTTATTTCATAAGGAACCATCTAAAGGTTTTTCTAGGTTTGCCTGTACTCTATGCTTGCTCAAGTGCATAAAACTATAACAGTTTAGGCAGGGTATCAGCATGACTCTTTCTGGCTCAAGGCTGTTGCTGGTACTGGCTCTCTGTTGCAGTGTAGAAATCTTCCAGGACACTCTGCAGGTACTCGAAGGTGGGCCTATCCTCGGGCTTGTTCTTCCAGCATTCCAACATGATGTTATAGAGCTCCTGCGGACAACTATCTGTACGCTGCATGCGGTAGCCTCTCTCCAGGGAGCGGATCACTTCTGGGTTCGTCATACCTAGATGATACAGCCCACATAGAAACACATCATTACAGGGGGGGAGGGTGAGCCTGATGGTGCCTGTAAATTACATGTTAGATTTGGATAGCTGTGCTAGAATCACCCAGAGTTGCTCACTTGTGGGCTTGCCATCAGTATTTTGCAGCATGTACAGTTGTGTTGGAGTCTTGAACATGGCTCAGTCAAAATCATGCATCAACATTATTATTTTTATTATCGTCATTATTATCATCTTGGATATATCCAAGTACATAGAAATGTGAAAACCCCCCAAAATACAGCCAGTATCTCATACCAGTTCCATTTTTATTTACATGAATTTGCCTAGTAAGCTACGAATTGACACAAACGTCAACCAGCCTGGATGGCAGCCATTTTACATAGCACCTATGAAAAAATTTATTTATTTGTTTAGATCTAAACACATTCACAGGACAGCTGCTGGGTATCCTAGATGTCAAGAGCTTTGGGCCAGTAAATCAAAGGTCACTAGTTCTAATTCCTGGGCCGACAAGGTGCAAAACACTGTCTAATCCCTGAGCTGACTGTATATAACAGCAAAACACTGCATTCCATTTTCAAGGTAAATAAAAAACACACAAAACACAGCCTTATTATTGGAACCAAAACGTAGGATCCCTACACAAAACTGGGGCATTTGCATAAAGTTGGGGCATTTGCATAAACTGGGGCATTTGCATAAACGGAAATGCATTCGCTTCCCAACCATGCTCACATGGCCAACAGGTCCCCCTACTCACTTTGAAGGTAGGGGAACCCTCATTGCGAGTGTTGCAATCCTTGCAATCCTTCTCGCTGATTTGCCAAGGGGTCCTGCAGGGGGCAGTGCAATGTGCAAACACATCCAGATTTTTGGAGTGTTAGTAATTGAATTTGGTTGTACTTCCTTGTCACAATCTAGCAACTCCTAATGGTGGCTTGGGAGCCTGTGAGCTAAGAATAAGAACCAGATAAGGACCAGAACGGCATTGGATGTGCTTTGGAAGACACATATCTCGGCATTGACTGTCCTTTGTTCGCTGAGAGATGCTGCAATTAATCAGGGCCATAAAAATGAGTATCATGTGGTGAAAAACGAAGCAAGGGTAAAAATAGGGCTCCAGTGTTCAGAAGCAATCAGAACCAGTTAAGAGGCAAATCATATCATCAACCAGTACGGCTCTGATGTTTCACTGGTTTTAACTGTGGCATGGTTAAACTTTCTATCATTGAATTCATCATTCCAAACTGCAGTAATTATGCGATGTTTGATTACTGTGTCCAATATATGACAGTTGACTGCAATTACTCCACTTTTAGTGCAAAATCAAAACGTCAATCTTTTTGTTGTGTAGGACTAGAGTGCATGTGATCATTCATGTCCTGACCTGGATATGGTGTACGTCCATAGCTGATGATCTCGGTCAGTAGAATGCCAAAAGACCAAACATCTGATTTGATGGTGAAGGAGCCATAGTTGATTGCCTCCGGTGCTGTCCACTTGATCGGGAACTTGGCTCCTTTTAGGGCACAAAAGTATGATTTCTTATTGTACATCTGCTCCACACTGCTTTCACTGATACAAACACACAAAATGCTGGGTGGTTTGGTTGACACAATCCCTGGGTTGCAGGCAGTAGTTGGGTTGTTATTTGTAAAATGACCAATGTTGGATTGTTGATACTGGCATGTTTTGGTCATCTTTAACAAGGGTGCCAATATGGATGACAGTGTATAATGGCTGTCTAAGGTTCAATATATATGGTAGAATTATGGTATTTGTATTTTAAATACTGACCCAGCACCATCACAATTGTTGAACTGAACCACATTTCTCATACTTTTTCAAATGTATGTTTTTTCAGCATGTAATACAACATGTCTCAATTTATTTCTTTATTCAAACGTGTTCATTCAATCCCACACATTTCAGTCTGACACAGTAATAAACGTCACTTTACGGTTTCAACTAGAATTCCATAAAATCACAAATTCTTATTCCAAACCATAACAGATCTGAAAGCCATCTTTGTCTTCTACTGCAGTATTAAAATGTGTTATTTTAATGCCATTGACCATTATTAGGCATGGTAGGCATCTTACCTTCCCTAGCTGTGTACTCATTGTCCTCGATGATTCGGGCGAGGCCAAAATCAGCGATCTTGCACACCAGAGCCTTTGAGACCAGGATGTTTGCAGCTCGTAGATCTCGGTGAATATAGTTCCTCTGCTCAATAAAGGCCATTCCTTCTGCAATCTTCAAAGAAAGCCATAGTTAGATGTCAGAAGAAAACTGAAATATCGGGATGCTGGTCTCTTCTTCCCTATGCTTGTTAACTAGCAATGTGTGAAAAT
>JACXGI010000588.1:114345-127002 GCA_016801175.1 Esox masquinongy
ATATATATATATATATATATATATATATATATATATATATATATGAGATATATATATATATATATATATATATATATATATATATATCTATATATATATATATAAACTACACTAAATTATATAGATATATATATATAAACTACACTAAATTGTGAGCGATCTAATAGATCTGGTTGAAAGTTCACAATAAGAAAATCTATAGCACAACTTTCATCAAGGACATAATGCCTTTGAAAGTGACTAAATGGAACATACAGAATACAAGTGCAGAGCTGGACTGGAGAGAAAGTGCAGAGAGCGGGCCTGCTGCGCTTTGTCAGGAATTTTGATGCAAAGAAAGTTAAGCGTTTTGCCTTGGTGCTGGACAATAGTGCAGTCTACTGTAAAAAGGCCCTGTGAGGTAGGGCTCAGGCTTTTTGTTTTTTAGTATTGGACACAGTTTTTCATGCCCAAAGGTGGGGAAATGGCCTGCACAAATGTGTGTCCTCATGATGAATGGGTGGTTGATAAATGGTTAGACTGAATTTCCACATTGTGTAAAATTATTACAGGCTAATGTTTGTGCACTGCTTTATAGGAATGAAAGATGTAGCCTGTCAGCTATATGGACATGGTCTAGGCATATAGCCCTATTCTAACTATAAATATTTAGCACCTGAATGATATTCTAGCTCTAACTTATGGTAATTATATAAAATATTATCTAAATTGGGACAAATCTTTGGTACTTTTCAAAATTGTGAATGTATTACATACAATACCCTGTTACCTAAAAAGTCGGGATGCTAAAAACAGCATGCAAGGTTGTGCAAGTCATTTATCCCTATATTTAATTGAAAATAGTACAACGACAACATGTCAAATGTTGAAACTGAGAAATGTAATTGTTTTTGGAAAAATACATGCCCCTTTTGAATTTGATGCCAGCAACACATTTCAAATAAGTTGGGACAGGGGCATGTTTACCACTGTGTTTCATCAACTCGTCTATTAACAATGCTCTGTAAGCATTTGGGAACTGAAGAGACCAACTGCTGTAGTTTTGAAAGTGAAATGTTTTTCCATTCTTGCTTGATATAGTATTTCAGCTGCTCAACAGTTCGGGGTCTCCTTTGTTGTATTTTCCATTTCATAATGTGTCAAATGTTTTCAATGGGTGACAGGTCTGGACTGCATGTAGGCAAGTTTAGCACCTGGACTCTTTGACTATGGAGCCATGCTGTTGTAATACGTTTTAGAATGTGGTTTGGCACTGTCTTGAAATAAGACTGAAATAAGCAAGGCCTTCCCTGAAAAAGACGTTGTCTGGATGGCAACATATGTTGCACCAATAGGAGGAGGTAGGGGACCTGGCTACATGGTGCCAGGACAATAACCTCTCTCTCAACGTCTGCGAGACTAAGATGATCGTGGACTTCAGGAAGCGGCAGAGGGGGGATCACGCCCCCATACACATCGATGGAGCTGAAGTGGAGAGTCTCTGACTTCAAGTTCCTCGGTGTGTTCATCAAAGATGACCTCACCTGGTCCAGGCAAGCAGACTCTGTGGTAAAAACAGCCCAAAAGCACCTATACTTCCTGAGGAGACTCAAGAAGTTTGGCGTGTCTGAAAAAACTTGCACCAACTTTTATAGGTGCAGCATTGAGAGCATCCTCTCAGGCTGCATTACTGCCTGGTACAGCAGCTGCTCCGCTGCTGATCACAAGTCCCTCCAGAGGGTGGTAAAGTCTACGGAACGCATCATCAGTTGCCATCTCCCCTCCTTGCAAGGCATCTACCACACACGATGCCTTAGGAAGGCACGAAAACAAAAGACTACAACCCCCAGGCTATGATCCGTTCACACATTGCTGGTAGACGTTACCAGAGCACCAGGGCACGCACTTCCAGACTCACAAACAGTTTTTTCTGCATCTCAACCAGCAACACTGATCTATGATCATATTGATCATATGAACACTTCAAATGCTCTGATGACTTTATATGCACAATCAATGTACATTAGCATATTTTAATGTACCATTTTATTTATATTTATCATATTTAATATCTCTTTCATATTTTCCGTATACCCCTTGTCTACACTCTTCGGAATTGCTGCTAGTTTACATTGTTATATATATTTTCTTCTATTTTTTCTACTAAATGCTACTGCGTATATGTCATGTGCCATGTCAAGAATTTCACTGCTCAGAACGACACTGCGTTATTTTGTGCATTTGACAATGAAAAAGACTTTGAGACTTTGAAAACCTGTATATATTGTTCAGCATTAATGGTGCCCTCACAGATGTGCAAGTGACCCATGCATTGTGCACTAATGCACCCCCACACTATCACGGATGTTGGCTTTTGAACTGTGCACTGATAACAAGCCGGATGGTCCCTCTCCTCTTTAGTCCAGAGGACACGGCGTCCATGATTCTCTAAAAGATAACATTTTGATTTTTTAGACCCACAGGACAGTTTTCCACTTCGCCTCAGTCCATCTTAAATGAGCTCAGGCCCAGAGAAGGATGCAGCATTTCTGGATGTTGTTTATATATGGTTTCTTGTTTGCATGGTAAAGTTTTAACTTGCATTTGTGGATGCTGCAACCTACTGTGTTCACAGTCAATGGTTTTCGGAAGTGTTCCTGTGTCCATGCAGTGATTTCCACTACAGAATTGTGTCTGTTTTGAACGCACTGCCGTGTTGTGTTAGGGCCCAAAGGTCCTGGCCATCCAACATTGGTTTTCAGCCTTGACCCTTGCTTACAGAGATTTTTCTGGATTTTCTGAATTTTTCAATGATATTATTTACCGTAGATGATGAGATCCTGAAACACTTTGCAATTTTACGTTGTGATAGGCCTAATCTAAATTGTTGCATTTGCCGGCACAGTCTTTTACAGCGTGGTGAACCCCTCCCCTTCTTTACTTCTGAAAGGCTCATCCTCTCTGGGATACTTTTTTATACCCAATCATGTTACTGATTTGTTGCCAATTATCCTAATTAGTTATGAGATGTTCCTCCAGGTTTATTTTTTAGCATTACACAACTTTTCTGGTCTTTTTTGCCCCAGTCCCAATTTTTTTGAAACATGTTGCTGGCATCAAATTCAAAGTTGGCATATAATTTTCAAGAAACAATAAAATATCAGTTTCACCATTTGTTGTCTTTGTAACATTTTATATTGAATATACACCGATCAGCCATAACATTATGACCACCTGCCTAATATCGTGTAGGTCCCCCTTTTGCCACCAAAACAGCCCTGACCCGTCGAGGCATGGACTCCACTAGACATCTGAAGGTGTGCTGTGGTATCTGGCACCAAGACGTTAGCAGCAGATCCTTTAAGTTGCGAGGTGGGGCCTCCATGGATGTCCAGCACATCCCACAGATGCTCGATTGTATTGAGATCTGGGGAATTTGGAGGCCAAGTCAACACCATAAACTCGTTGTTGCGTTCCTCAAAACATTCCTGAAACATTTTTGCTTTGTGGCAGGACGCCTTATCCTGCTGAAAGAGGCCAATGCCATCAGGGAATACCGTTGCCATGAAAGGGTGCACATGGTCTGCAACAATGCTCAGGTAGGTGGTACGTGTCAAAGTAACATCCACATGAAGGGCAGGACCCAAGGTTTCCCAGCAGAACATTTCCCAAAACATCACACTGCCTCCGCCAGCATGCCTTCCTCCCATAGTGAATCCTGGTGCCATGTGTTCTCCAGGTAACCGACGCACATGCACCCGGCCATTCACGTGATGTAAAAGAAAATGTGATTCATCAGACCAGGCCACCTTCTTCCATTGCTTCGTGGTCCAGTTCTGATGCTCACATTCCCATTGTAGGTGCTTTCAGCAGTGGACAGGGGTCAGCATGGGCACCCTGACTGGTCTGCGGCTACACAGCCCCATACGCAACAAACTGCAATGCACTGTGTGTTCTGACACCTTTCTATCAGTACCAGCATTAACTTTTTCAGTAATTTGAGCTACAGTAACTCGTCTGTTGGATCGGACCACATGGGCCAGCCTTTGCTCCCCACGTGCATCAATGAGCCTTGGCCGCCCATGACCCTGTCGCCGGTTCACCGCTTTTCCTTCCTTGGACCAGTTTCGATAGGTACTGACCACTGCAGACTGGGAACACCCCACAAGGGCTGCAGTTTTGGAGATGCTCTGACCCAGTTGTCTAGCATCACAATTTGGCCCTTGTCAAAGTCGATGATAACGAGAATATCATTGTTATTCACTTCACTTGTCAGTGCTCATAATGTTATGACTGATCGGCGTACGGTTCAACTGATTTGCACATCATTGCATTCTGTTTTTCGTTACAATTTACAGTGTCCCAACTTTTTTGGAAACAGTGTTTTTTTTGTGACCAACTATTATAGAACTATATAAACTTAATCCATGAACCAATATCATAAGAATAAAACAAGATGCTTTATTTCTTCATATGGTAAAATACATAGGGTTTTTGCTGAAAAGCATTGGACAGAATGTGAACACGTGCACTGGCTTGACCACTTGACCACCCCACTAAGTTACTCAGCTAAATTATTTTACATTACTAAGTCTTTCATGGTAGATGGAAATTGCATCAGACTGATCCAATAATGTCTTCCTGTTTCTATTCTTTATAAATTGTATCTTTTTGTCTCTGTCTCTCTCCAATGTTACTAATATTTAGTTTGAATGTCTTCCTAATTCTCTGATGTCATTTCACTCTAAAATCTACAGAGAACAGATGGCACAAACATACACTCCGATAAGCATAGCTTTATAAGTTCTGCTTTTTCTCTAAGTTCCTCAATCACTGTTATCTGTTGCAACAGGTGTAAAAAATGTATTAACAGGTTTTAAACTGAAATATACACAGTTGACAGAAATACTGTATGTTTTTTGTTCAGGCCTTCTAAAACAAAATCTCAACAATCATAGCAAAAAATATTCTTAAAATCTTGCAAGAATTGGCATAAAGCATTTGGCATTAGAGTTTGGTTTACAAACACAGTCTGCCACAACGCTTCTACTGCCAAGCTACAATGGAATTTGAATATTGAAATACTGCCCACAACAGGAAAAACCTTTGCTAAAGGAACAAAGGCTGGATCGTCATTTAACAGCACTGTATGCAAATGAGAGGCTTGGTGATGGTATGATTTAGCATAACAAGACCAAAGTATTCTGCTGTTGTTTTGTTACGGTATAAGTCACATTCCCTTTAGCTGTCCACAAAATTTGTTGCCAAGGTAACCTGGTGGTCTAGAGTGTTGGTGGTTCTAATTGCTGAAAATAAGAATGTGTTCTTAGTCATTCTTACTTAAACAAACATTGTTTGACTTTGACAGACGGTAGCTGAATCTTACCTGTGCAGAGAAATCAATGAGTTTGGGGAGCTGAACACGGTTCCCCTCATCACTCTTCAAGAAGTCCAGCAAACTGCCTAAACACATGCACACACACAAAACAAACAAAAGTCAATAACATAAATGCAATGACGAGAAATGTACTGTATGGTAACGTGAATGCATACAAAATCTCAAATTGTAGTGTACACACCCTTTTCCATGTACTCCGTGATTATGTAAATAGGTTCTTCTTTGGTAACCACAGCGTTCAGACGGACCAGCTTGTCATGCTGCAGAGCCTTCATCAGGTTAGCCTCAGCCAAGAAGGCCTCTACAGACATGGTGCCAGGCTTCATGGTCTTCACAGCCACCTTGGTGTGCTTGTTGTAGGTAGCTAAATCAAAAGACACAAAGACAACCACATTACCCCGTTTCCAGAATGCATTTGAAGTTATACTGTTTGGTCTAAATACACCCTTCTTACAAAGTCAGAGTGATTGAGTTACAACTACACGACATGAATGACATGTAGCTTACCCATCCAGACCTCTCCGAATTGTCCAGCTCCGAGCCTCCTGTCCAGTTTCAGGGACTCCCGGGGGATTTCCCAGGCATCCTTCTCCCAAGGCTTCTGGGGCTTGGGACTGATGCAAGGAATGGTCAAGGCCTGGCACAGACCATCTCCCTGCTCTTTATAATGCAAAAATTTGACATGTAATTTCAAATTTGACAGCGAGTGGTTTTGAATAAAAGTAATCTGGGACCTTTGCGATTAACATAATTGTTTTTTTAACCCACAATTTTTGTCTGGATGTGTAATATGTGCATAATCTATATAATTTCCTCCCCAAGAAATAAACATTGGTCCATATTATCAGACAGGTTTACTATTTAGCTATGAACATAATCAACGGTAGCTTAACCAGGTATCACATTGGACTAATACATCTCAAACTACAAACTCAAAATATGATCATGTTGCTAGTTAGTTGACTTTGATGTCCCCAAAATCTTCCCAGTGACAACAATCTATCTGGGAATACTAACCCAGGAAGAAGGTTAGTATTCCAAAAAACGTATCTTCCTCTTTTTACCTTGGCCATCGATCACTTTCAATCGTGTAATTCCCTGTGACTGCATTAAGTAAGGTTTCCAATCAAAAACACATTTTTGACCAATGGGCTGTTTTCCCAAATGTACAGTATGATTAAACAAAATCTATATTTGTCTTTGTAAACAAAATTTTAACTTATCGCTTCATAAGACTTCATGCTACAGGTTGTAGCTGCATGCTTTATGATTTTTGATGTACTGCAATCTCTTCTGCTTTTTTATTTCTGCAAGAATGGTTTCTTAGCTGCAAAACACTCCTACAAGGCCATTTCATATAAAACATCTTCACTGTCAAAGCATGTATTTTATTGCCAGATGATTCTGTCAAATGCTAAATAACCACTTCTATAGATTTCCTTCTTATTCTCTCAAGGAAGTGACCTTTAAATTTGCTCTCACTTTGTGAAAGTCAGCTGAATTACATCAACAGTACATTCAACTCTTAATTTACTATCACTTTAGGTTAATCAGTTCACAAAAGCGGTAAAAAATATATTTTTAGATATAAAATATTAGTGATTAAGATGTTACAGTGATTCCCTACACTGTCCAATGCTTGTTTCCACTTAAACAGAAATTGAACAGTGAACAGTTGCAACCAGTTATGCACCTTTGTAAGTAACCAAATCATTTCTGGTGAGTAAATTTTGTGAAGCACAACCATTCCACTATTACTGCAGATATAGTATTGACATTGTCTTATATTACAATGGACACAATGGCCCTTCACATTTTGTTCTTCAGATCTATTTTTTGGGGCTTTCTCTGCATTTCTTAAAATGTCTCCATAACATTTCTTCTAGCCATCTCCCAAGATATCAATTACCTTTTAGCAACACAAGACAAGATTGTTACTTTGGGTTGGGTTCATGTTTATTTGTATTTATTCAAATGTTGTATAGCAAATAAACACTTCAGCTTGTGTCATATTATCTACTTTAATTTCATTATGTAATTCAAAATGATTATTACCAAAGTTGCAGGGTCCCAGATTCCCCTGGCTCTCATCTGGATCATAAGTTCCAGGTCTCAGCTCTGATAGGACCCAGCCCAAATTAAACCACGGGCATAACCAATTTTTGTATGAACACTACCACAGTAGGCCACCATTTTACAGTAGTTATCTGAGATGTATCGCTGTGTATTTTAGTGATGCATGCAGTTGGCACTCACTCTTATAGTGGCTGACCAGTTCCTGCAAGGTGGTGAAAGTGATACGTGGGGAGATGTAGAAGCCACCGTTGTCCAGTGTACGAATCTTGTAATGCTTGACTGTGTCTCCTGATTGGGAATCCCCGTCCCTTACGGATAAGGAGTAGCTGCCTGTAGCAGGAAAGACAGAGGGAGTTACCTTTCTAATTGTGTTAGTGTGTTTATGTGTTTGTTCACAAGGTTTTTTAAGTGCTCACCCTTGGTCGTCTCACTGTCACGGATCATGAACGATCCTAATTTGTTTCCAGATGCCAGAAGCTGCCTTTCTGCATCTTTTCTGCTCACTCCTTTAAAGAACCACCTGGATGAGGATTACAATTACAACAGTCTGATTCCTTTAAGAACTCCACACAAATTATTAACGCAGGTGAATTCAGACAGCAGCTAAAAGAAATTGTGCAAATAAATTGAAGATTTTATTTTAGATTAGATTTTATTTATTAGATTTTATTTATACAAAAGCCCTAAATATAAAATAGGTCTTAAGAGAAATGTGCTGTACAAAATGTAATGTTTGTAGCTCTAACAGGACAGGGAATAGGTTTGTTTAAAATTTAGAATTTCAGTTGATTACTATAGTGGGCTATTTATGAAATACATTCTTAATGTCAGACCTCTACCGCAAGATGCATCACTCAACCAAATTCCCCAAAGTTGGTTAAGCTGTGTTCCAGCTACAGTATTACATGCAACAAAAAAGTTCTATTGTTTACTAGAGTCACCTGCTGCGGCGTCAGTGCTATTTTGTAGATCTCTATGGGAAGACGCATTGGAAAGTTCAGTTAGGTCAGTGGTGTCAGAGCCTCTCTTCATCTTGGGAAAGGTTGGTCCACTCCAACAACTAATTCCATGGTTTCCCACTCCCGGAGTTATAAAACGTATACACTTTCTTAGCTTGCTATTCTTTACTGTTCGCCCCAGCCAAAAATGTACTAAACAAGCTGCTATGTGATTAATGTACTTGCTCAATCAAACATATCTGTATGTTTTGCTGGATTTAGTGTAATTTGATGTTTATTTCCTATTTCCTTGTAGATAGTGTTAATGTGTATTTATAATTAAAATTATTTATGTGGTTCCATGTGTTGTCTTGTCATCTTGCAATTGAATACCTTTGGAATGGTTGTCATTAAAATGAGAATTTGTTCCCAATTGACTTTGGTAAAAAAACATTTTTTTTTGACAATTCACAATTGTGTTTGACTATTGAACAGAGAGCCCATAGTAACATTTGTCGAATATAAATTGAAGCATTTAATTAAAAAATTGTTGAGGGCCATTGATAAGAGCAAGGTTTTGTTGTAACTTTATGCAATCTGTTAAGAATTTGCAGTTGTACTGCACGACTAAAACTTAGACCACTGTGTCCCTTTGCTAGCTTTCAATACTCTGAACTGACGTTCCGTAGTCAAAATTTTTGTGCCAATCAAATTCCAATTAAGGTACATAATATTTAAAGGGATTGCTTTGAGAAATGAATAAAACAACAACAAACTGAAGAAAAAAAATATCTTCATGATCAATTCAAATAAATAAAAACAAATGTGTGACAATTGACCTCATATAATGCCAGCCAAAAGAGAGTCTAATAGATAAATGTTTTAATTTAGCATTTCATTTATAAACTCCTTATAGCATTTAATTAAAAAAATGTTGAGAACTATTGATAAGGAACTAGGTTTTAAATCTACATTACAGAGGGGATCACTGGAGAAGAAAATGGGTGTGGTTACTGGGGTTAAATATATTTATTAAGGGAGCCACACACAACAAAAAAAAAATCTTGTTATGCACATTCATAACATAAACCTATATACATATTAGTGAAAATAATGTAGGAAAGGAGTAAATCTGAATTTGCCCCGCACAGTGTAACAATGAGCAACGTACTCTTCAGTTTCAAGGCTGTCAATGGCTACATAGTTACTAGGGATGTAGCCTTCCTGGCCTGTGATAGCATGTTGTGCTCTCCACCATTCTCCAGACCTGCAGAAAGAGAGATAGAGAGAGTGAGGTGCTGGCGTAGGTACTGTATTGTATAGAGTGCTCTATATGGATATTGATCGGTCGAGCTTGTGTGTAAATGTCCTACACACATACTCACTCTTGTAAGATTTTTAGCTTGTCTCCCTTCTTGAAGCCCAGGTCTCCCTCATTTATACCCTCATAATCGTAGAGTGCAATGGCAATAGTTTCAGAACCTAGAGGGAGCAGAGAATATACAGTAAGTGTGTGTGTGTGTGCGTGCGCGCGTGTGTGTGTGTTTGTATGTGTGTGCGTGTGTCTGCATGCATGCACAGCATTATGAAAAAGACTGTCTTTGTTTTTATTTCTCTACTCATTTTTATTTTGAAGGGGGGATCTTTTGTTTGTGGGTGCAAGACATTTAACGTGACATTTTCAACAGAAAAAATGTTTTGTTTTGCCTAACATACTTTGTGTATTATTGCTTTACTGTTTTAGAAGTAGAGAAAGAAATATTCTGTCTCGGCTCTGAGTAATCTCACCTCAGAGAACAGTTACCGATTTTGTCCTTACATACTTTAGTGTGCAGCTCTAAATACTGTGACCAAGAGAGCACTATAATAGAAACTACAGCACAAACTCAACTGAGCAAAGAGTTCTGTATCTTGTCTGCATTATACTCACCATCAGAGGCAACAGAAGGGTCAATGGAGATGGTTTTATTCTGTATAGAAAGAATGAGATGTTTGAGAAGAACCAGAGGACATTTGTAACATTTAGTAGAAAGTGATACAGAAGGCGATGAATGAGCAATGACAGATGATGTAAGAGATTGAAAAAAGGAAAAACTGAAATAGTCAAAGGACATTTCAATCCAATTATTGAAAGTATGTACAGTTTTTCTCAATAGTGTCCTATAGTAGTGTACAAGCATTTCTTGGAACAATGTTACCAAATCATTGTGCAAAGATGCAGAACTTTGTGGCATTTAGCAAAAACTATAGAAAAGAGAATAAGTTACCTTTCACAAATACATTAAAACAAAGACAACTTAATGCAATGAAATTGGAAAAACATAAATGTATCTCAAAGCTGACAAAATTTATAATCCAAAATTAGTATTTTCAAGATTCTAGTATATATAGACATTCTCTTTATATTCACAAAACTATGATATTCAATATTAGACAAACAAATATAAAAAGAGTAGTACACAATGTTGTACAAGATCTTCAGTTTCTTGGCAATTTCTTGCATGGAATAGCATTCATTTCTCGGAACAGGAATAGTCTGATGAGTCTCAGAACAAAGTTCTTTGTTTCTGGCCATTTTGAGCCTGTAATTGAATGCACAATCGCTGATGCTTCAGATATTCAACTTATTTAAAGAAGGCCAGTTTTATTGCTTCTTAAATCAGCACCATAGTTTTCAGCTGTGCTGATGTAATTGCAAAAGGGTTTTCTAATTATCACAAAGCCTTTTAAAATGATAAACTTGGATTAGCAAACACAACGTGCCATTGGAACACAGGAGAGATGGTTGCTGATAATGGGCCTCTGTACGCCTACAGTATGTAGATATTCTATTGAAAATCAGCCATTTCCAGCTATAATAGTTATTTACAACATCAACAATGTCTACACTGTATTTCTGATCAAATTGATGTTATTTTAATGGATGGAAAATGTGCTTTTCTTTCAAAAACGTTTGACCCCAAACTTTTGAACAGTAGTGTATGCATCTCTACGTTTGTCACTTACTGTCATTATGTTGTGTGTTTAGTGGCTCGGTGCCTCACACTAAGAATTAGTGGCTCTAGTTACTGCCTTGTATTACTTGTATGCTGTTCCTTGGTCTTCTAAAACCATTACATATTTTTACACCTGGAGCTTGGGTTGTTGTTCTTGAGACTTTACCCTCTTTAAACAATTTGTTTCCTCGCACATGCTTTCTGATAACCTTGATTTCTGTGACAAAGTGCTTGTTTGTGATAGAGAGACATTTTTCTGTTCATATTTGTGGTTCTACTTTCTCTTTCAGAATAACCGTGCCTACACTTACATTACAGTTAACTAACAGGAAGTAATGACCACTCAGACACCAAAGGAAATGATCAGTCAGTTTCAGAGACTTTCAGTTATGCAAATCAACAACTGGCTAGGACATACCTTATTTGTCTGTTGCCTCACTTAAATGTCCCATACACTGAGATTGCACCTCATTTTAAACCACAAGGCTATTCCATGCAAGAAATTGCCAAGAAACTGAAGATCTCATACGTAGCTGTGTACTACTCCCCTCATAGAACAGCGCAAACTGGCTCAAGCCAGAATAGAAAGAGGAGTGGGAGGCCTTGGTGCACAACTGAGCAAGATGACAAATATATTAGAGTGTCTAGTTTGAGAAACAGACGCCTCACAGGTCCTCAAATGGCAGCTTTATTAAATAGTACCCGCAACTATCAGTTTCAACATCAACAGGGAACAGGCGACTCTGGGTTGCTGGCTTTCTAGGCAGAGCCATACAGTGGATATAAAAAGTCTACACACCCCTGTTAAAATGCCAGGTTCTTGTGATGTAAAAGAATGAGACAAAGATAAATCATGTCAGAACTTTTTCCACCTTTAATGTGACCTATAACGTGAACAATTCAATTGAAAAGCAAACTGAAATCTTTGAGGGGGAAAAATAAAAAACTCACAATAACCTGGTTGCATAAGTGTGCACACCCTTAAACTAATACTTTGTTGAAGCACCTTTTGATTTTATTACAGCACTCAGTCCTTTTGGGTAGGAGTCTATTAGCATGGCACATCTTGATGTGGCAATATTTGCCCACTCTTCTTTGCAAAAGTGCTCCAAATCTGTCAGATTGCGAGGACATCTCCTGTGCACAGCCCTCTTCAGATCACCCCACAGATGTTCAATTGGATTCAGGTCTGGGCTCTGGCTGGGCCATTCCAAAACGTTAATCTTCTTCTGGTGAAGCCATGCTTTTGTGGATTTGGATGTGTGCTTTG
>JACXGI010000589.1:0-16447 GCA_016801175.1 Esox masquinongy
CTGAATAATTTTGCACACCCAATTTTTCAGTTTTTTATTTGTTAAAAAAGTTTGAAATATCCAATAAATTTCGTTCCACTTCATGATTGTGTCCCACTTGTTGTTGATTCTTCACAAAAAATTACAGTTTTATATCTTTATGTTTGAAGCCTGAAATGTGGCAAAAGGTCGAAAAGTTCAAGGGGGCCGAATACTTTCGTAAGGCACTGTATATTACATCCTCATGTGACCTGAAGTGGGGCCAGTGAAGAGGGCTGGTTAATCAATGACGGTTAAGATCCCAGCTGTGATATCGGGACAACCTATGACAGTCACAGTCGTGCATCTGGTCAAAATCCACAATATACATACCCGAGGTACATGTGTATGTAACAGAAACAGGATCTGTGCTGAACAAATAGCACAATGACTTGACCAAGAACATATGGTGCTTTCCAGTTCCGGGGAGGTTGTGGAGTGTCACTCAGACAAATGCAACTGCACACATTGTTAGTCTCACTGGAGACTGGTGCACCAACGCACATGCTGTTTGTATTGTGGTTTTCCTGCAGCATGGGCCCTCTCATTTCCCGGATATAAAAGCAAGAAACGACACAATAATTACTTACTTATTGTGTTTGTCCGTCTGTATTTTGTGGGTTTTTTTGTGTAAGATCGTGTGATTGAGTGTGAGAATATGCATTAGAAAAAAAGAAAAAAACGGGAAAAAAAGAGTGGGTGCATAAATGATGTTAATAATGACAGTATTCACCATTGACTTGGTTGTCATTAATGACTGATCTGCACAAAACAAAAAAGGGTCTAATAACTCAAAACATGGTCATAGTCAAAACTTCTCTCATAATTCAAAACATGTCAAAAGATTTTTGTGTTTTGTGGCGGAAACAGACTTCCATAGCTGCCAGAGGAGATAATGTTGGTAGTGATGTCATTTAGAACACATGCTCTCTGTGCATTGTGAATATTAATAATAATTTATGTATTCAGTTCTAAAGGAAATTACATGCAGCATGTAGCATAGCAGTTAGACCCTCTGACCAGCAGGCTAATTAAAAGGTTGCTAGATTGAATTCCCAAGCTGACAGGTTGAACAAATGCATCCTATTTATTTAAAAGTGATAGTTCAACTGACAGCTAAAATACATATCATCTTTTAAAGGGATACTTTGGTATTTTGGCAGTTAGAATTTTTTCCTATTTGCCAAAAATTAGACGAATTCATTCATATGACTCTTTATCTCTCTCAGGCTGCATTACTGCCTGGTACGGCAGCTGCTCTGCTGCTGATCGCAAGGCCCTCCAGAGGGTGCTGAAGTCTGTGGAGCGCGTCATTGACTGCCATCTCCCCTCCATGCAAGGCATCTACCATGCACAATGCCTTTGGAAAGCACGGAACATCATAAGAGACTACAGCCACCCAGGCTGTGGTCTGTTCACACTGCTGCCGTCTGGTAGATGCTACCAGAGCATCAGGACACGCCCTTCCAGACTCACAAATTTGTTTTCCACCAGGCCATAAGGCTTCTCAACCAGCAACACTGATCTATGATCATATTGATCAGTTGAACATTTCAAATGCTCTGATGATTTTCTATGTACATTCAATGTACATTAGCATATTTTAATGAATCATTCATAGGCATATTATACTTATATTTATAGCATTTCTACCCACATTTTCCATATATCGCATTCTACACTTTTTGGAATTGCTGCTAGTTTGCATTGTATATTTTTGCTTTATATATTTCTTAATGCTTATTGCGTAGATGTTGTGTGCCATTTCACAAGAATATCATTGTTCAGAATGACACTATATTCGGTTCATTTGATAAATAAAAGACTTGACTCTACTTGCAGTTTGAAGGAAGCTTAGGTAGCATTAATACTTATTATGGCTCTTGTCAAAACTTGGGAAATAGTGCTTCTTATCACTCAAAAGCAGTGACAGTTGGTCATTTTTAGTTTTACAAAGCTATACTCAATAATCAATATTTTATGCATTGGTTTGTTACTGATAGTCATAAGAAATTCATCATCTGTGGTATATTGGCATTCACGCTATAGTGTCTATAGTGACAGGTCCATCAACTTCCCCATTTACAACATTAAATAAACAATAAATAAAATCCAAAACACTGAGTCACACTTGGTTGTTGTGCACACACCTGCACAACCACCAATGGCTCACAAGATGTTTACAGTGGTCAGAATGCTTATTGTTTCACTTCCTCAATATGGTCTTGAGTCTTATATAATAGTTTTAGTGAAACAGTGCCCCACAGACCATGCAGGCTCAATCATTCAGCTAAGAAAGCTCACATGCCCCAACTACAGATATCAGACAGTGACTCTGACATTTCTTAGCATATTTTGGTTATTTTTCTACTCAGAAATTCTGGAGTGGTAAAATCAAGAAATAGCCTACTTACATTTTGTATGCCATAGCAATTCTTTTCCAATGCTTTCCTGCCATTAGTAACAAACATTATGTTTAGTATTCAGGAAGAAAACGCCACCTTTTCAAGAACATCAGTGATATAGTTGAGACAAATTTGTCGTGATTATAATGTATAAAGATTGTCTGTACTCACTCAAAATAAGAGAAGATACAATCACCACGCCTGTCAGAACCAGTAGAATGGACACGAGGATCCCAACTTGGTTAGAGACTCCTATCTGCTTCTGTTGACATCACAGATTAATTCCAACTAGAACAGCATCTTGATGCAATAATAGATCAGATGGGATTTAACAGTTGTAGGAAAAACAGCATGTTGTCATGCCTACCAGATCCATGTGATGTGTCGTGAATGTGTCCGAATACGGAGTAGAATTGCTGTTCATGTAATCTACACAGTGAGGAATTCAGAGTATTTTTAAGTAATTAATGCTAATATGAAATTTTTAAAAAGCGTGACTTCATGGACCGGCATGTGTTTGTTATTGCTTTGTTCGGTACCATGTGTGTGATAGTCCCAGGTCTTCGTGGTTATGGTCACATTATCTGGTGTCCTGGGTGTTGGAGGGACAGGTACTGAAATCAGACAGTAACGCAATGACACGGTGCTGAAATCAGACAGTAACACAATGACACGGTGCTGAAATCAGACAGTAACACAATGACACGGTGCTAAAATCAGACAGTAACACAATGACACGGTGCTGAAATCAGACAGTAACACAATGACACGGTGCTAAAATCAGACAGTAACACAATGACACGGTGCTAAAATCAGACAGTGATACAATGACTCAATGCTGAAATCAGACAGTAACACAATGATACGGTGCTAAAATCAGACAGTAACACAATGACACGGTGCTAAAATCAGACAGTAACACAATGATACATTGCTGAAATCAGACAGTAAGAGCGCTGTTAGTGCTCTTAGTTACTGCCTCAGTTTCTGAGCTTTAACAATGAATAAATAAATAAAATATAAACACAATATGTAGTGTTTCCCATGTTTATCTGAGCTAAAATAAAATTATTAATTTATATTTACTGATATACATTATATATTGTAACTATATTTGAAATTGTTCAAATACATCCAATAGTTGTGTATGTATCTCTTACCTTTGTTCACAGTCAAAGTGACTTGATATTTCTCATCATTGAACCATCCTGTGTGTTGCACTCGACATCCATAAATTCCAGAGTCCTTCTCAGTAGTATTGAAGATGGTTAGAGACACATCCCCTGTTATCAGGTCGCCAATTAACTGATATCTCCCCGAAACTTTATTTGTCACTTTAGTTCCGTCAGTTGAGATGATTTCATTGCTACACCCACCGGTGTTTGGTATGGTTCCTTTCCCCCAGCATGTGTGCTGTGGCCCATTATATTTGGCATCATATTTGCACGGCAGAGTCACGTTCTGACCCTCACTACCATTGACTTCAACGGTACATTCACTGACTGTAAATAAGAGAGAGAGAATTCGAACAAATTAAAAATGTTCAATGTAAATCCTAACCCTCAACTACGGAAGGGTAGTTCTATCAGGCATCACTTACCTGAAAGCAGGTAGAGAAGCCCACAGGCTAGAATGCACCATCTATCCATTATGTCACCTTCACCAGACACAAACTGCATTTAGTTTCTGAAGTCTCGCTCTCCGACAACAATCAAGACTTTAATAAACTCAAGTCAACCGCCTGGACACATGACTTCCACTTCTTTAAATTATTTTGCAATCCCTTGTTTACTCTGCAATTTCAGGAACACTGTGATTGTTAGTGGGGTTCTTTTTTTTCCGGCTTCACTTATTCACAAATACTATCACATTACAGGATCTCTTCTGGGAAGTTCACAGGGGATTCAGGATGAATATAATTATAAAGAATAAGCTTTATGCCACTCACAAAGGACTACCCTACACCATGACCTCTTACTCCCTGCTCTCTCCAGATTAATTCCAGTAACTAGTGATATCCAGCCGACTAAGAACCTGCCTGTTTGACCCAATCTCACTTCCCTTCTCTTCAACATCTCCCTTCCCACATTAAAGCAACCCTGACCCCACTAAGAAACTAAGATTCAACCCATCTGTCGTCCCAAACTGCAAAATACTGATAACCCTTATTTTCTTCCCAAAACAAGCTGATGTGTCCGGCCACCTGTCAATCAACTAAGATTGTTGTGCTGTGTGCCAAAGATACTTCATGCTCTGACTCTCCAACACCTTTACTGAAAAGGCAGCCTTTGTTTATGGAAAGGCTAAAGTCAAGGCAAATCACGTCAGACCTTTTTTCACAGTCAGTTAGATCTTGTAACCTGTAATAATCTATGATGCATTTAGAAGAAGCTGCATATTTCACAGAGCTGTGAAATGTTTATTTGACCAGTTAAATATGTTAAAAAGCAGAATACTTAAGCAGGTTTTTGCAAGTTTCAAAGTTTATTTATCAAATACACCGAATAACACAGCATCTTCCTGCACAATTAAATTCTTGTGATGTATTAAGAATTTAAAAAAATATATAAAGCAAAAATATAGCAAAAAATAAAGTGATAATATACATAGCACTGCAAACTAGGAGCAATTTAAAAAGAGTACTGTAAACTAGCAGCAATATGGGTAGTAGTATTGAATATTATACATATGACAAGTATGGCAATAATATACATAACAACGTAAACTAGCAGCAATTTTAAAAAGAGTAGGATGGGGAATATTAACAATATGGGTAGAAGTATTGAATATTATAGATACATATGAGTGTAATATGCTTATGAATGGAATGGTACATGCAAAGGAATATTCTAGTGTACATTGAATGTACCTGAAAAGACATCAGTGCATCTGGAATGTTCATGTGGGATCAGTATGATCATGGATCAGTGTTGCTGGCTGAGGAGCCTTATGGCCTGAGGGAAAAAACTCTTTGTGAGTGTGTGCGCCCCGATGCTCCGGTAACGTCTGCCAGACGGTAGCAGTGTGAACAGACCATAGCCTGGGTGGCTGTGGCCTTCCTCAGACATTGTGTATGGTAGATGCCTTGCGCGGACGGGGGATGGCAGCTGATGACGCGCTCCGCAGACTTAACCCACCCTCTGGAGGGACGTGCAGTCCGCAGCGGAGCAGCTCCCATACCAGGCAGTAACGTCGTACCAGGCAGTAACGCAGCCTGAGAGGATGCTTTCAATGGTGCACCTGTAGAAGGTGGTGAAAGTTTTTACAGACATGCCAAACTTCTTGAGTCTCCTCAGGAAGTATATTCATTTTTGGGCAGTTTTCACAGCCGAGTTCGCTTACCTGGACCAAGTGAGGTCATCTTTGATGAACACCCTGAGAAACTTGAATTCTCTCCACTCTCTCCAGACTCTCTCCACTTCAGCTCCATCGATGTGTATGGGGGCATGATCCCCCCCTACCGCTTCCTGAAGTCCACGCTCATCATCTTAGTCCTGCAGCAGTTTAGAGACAGGTTGTTTTGCCATGTTCCTTACCTCTTCTCTGTAAGCGGTCTCATCATTGTTCGAGATGAGACCCACGGTGGTTGTGTCATCCGTAAATTTAAGAATGGTGTTGGAGCTGTGTGTGGCCACGCAGTCATGTGTGGACAGGGAGTGCAGGACTGACACGCAGAGTACGGGACTAAGTACACAGCCCTGGGGGGCTCCAGTGCTCAGGGTCAGTGCAGAGGAGGTGAGGTTGCCCATTCTCACTACCTGGAGTCTGCCCGTAAGAAAGTCCAGGATCCAATTGCAAAGGGAGGTGTTGAGTCCCAGGGTCCTGAGCTTAGGAACAAGCTTAGCAGGCACACTAGTGTTGAATGCAGAGCTGTAGTCCACGAACAGCATCCTCACGTATGTGTTGCCTTTTTCCAGGTGGGAGAGGGCCAGTGTGTCGTCAGGGCGATGGCATCATCCGTAGATCTATTGGGGCGGTATGTAAATTGAAAGGTGTCCAAGGTGTCAGGATGGGTGGAGCAGATGTGAGTTCTGACCAGCCGCTCGAAGCACTTCATGATGGTGGAGGTCAGTGCTACAGGGAGGTAGTCGTTCAGGCAGGTGATGGAAGGTTTCTTTGGTACAGGGACGATGGTGGTCTGTTTGAAGCAGGAAGCGACTGCAGACTGATTCAGGGAGAGGTTGAATATAAAGGTGAAAACCTCCACGGCTTGGAATGTCATCTGGCCCTGGTGACCTCAGAGGGTTCACTTTTTTAAGAGCTCTCCTCACGTCAGCCGTGGTTAGGGACAGAGTGCAGTCGTCATGGTCCTCATTAAGCCTCACCGAAGGAATTGTGTTGGTCGCCTCACGCCCGTGCATAGAAGGTGTTGAACTTCAGTTCTGCAATGAGACAATGAGTTTCAGCCACTTGCAAATTGAAGGAAAGTTTGCAGGTTCACAACTGAAAGTTGCATTGTGCATAGACATTTTACAAGTAGGCCATGTTTATGAATTTGTAATCTGTTGAAGCTAGTAATGACCCAGAGTTGAACTGAATCCTTAATCACAGTACATGCACAATGACCTCTTAGTCATTTTCTAGAGAATTTAATAAAAATATCTCATTTCCTCTTCATCTTGGGTAATAGAAGGAGTAGCCCAGTCCCAAAATTTATTGAAAATATCTACAGACTTCTTTTACATGTTTAGCTCCTTTAAAATATGTTTATACATTTAAAATATTTCTCAGGATTTTAAAATAGTGCCTGCTTCTATTCTGGTTCATTTATATGTTTACAATTTTTGTAATATTCTTTGGTAATAATATTTTTGCAGGCTTTTGAAATATTTTTCTTAATTTAAATATTACTTTTTAGATTTTAAATAGTTTATTACAAATGTTTAAAATGTTAATTAAAATGTTCGTTAAAATATTTTGCTTTCTTTAATATTTTGTTTAATCAAAATATGTTTCTACTTTGACTTTTGGTTTTTGATTTGTTGATACATTGCACTTTTTAATATTTTGCTTTCTGAATTGAGATTCTTTGGAATATATTTGCCTATTTTAACACATCACATGCTTTTGATGCATTTTCATATTTAAAATATTTTACTGAGAAATATTTCGGGGCTTTGAAATATTTACAGTAGGTTCATTTAAATAATTTTGTCATTTAAATACTTTTGTTCTTTCTAATATTTCTTGTTTCTTTTTGAGAATGTGCAGTCCTTAGCTCACAACTCTTTGGTAAAGTAGAATACTACTTTGAAAGCTGTTTTTCCCCCTAGTGCCATAATAGTTCAGAGTGACGGGCCAGAAACAGAAAGCCTGCTAGATGTAATCCCCAAAGCTGACAAGGTGAATCAAACCTTTTTTTTCTCTGCCCTTGAGCAAGGCAGTTTCCCAGTGTGGCATCCACCCCTGTACCTCTTCATTCAAACGCAGTTAAAAGCAGAAGTCTAGTTTTGGTTTGGCCCGGTGTGCATTTAACCACAAAAATAATTAAATCCTTTAATTTCTTCAATTACATAATTGCAGTAATGTAGTATAATCAACAATGAGTTCAAGCAAGCCATGTCTTGGGAGATTTTTCATCTCTTTATTTACAGCTTATCCCCCAAAAACATGTATGACTGCCAGTTCAACATAATTAATGAACGCATGAAATCCTTTTATTAGACACACTGTATTATTAAATCCAACAAGTAGTCCTCCCCTTAATACCCGTTAAAAAAACAATTGGACAAACCAGTACACAACATTTAGATCAAATCTCAACTCTATAAAGTACTGATGATCGTATGTTTTGATGACCCTTCAGTCAGCGGGTCAAATGTCCATTGTGGATTCTACTGTAGGTGGTGATAAAAGAACCTCGTCATGTCCTCAGTCCTCCCCTTAATACCCGTTGTAGTTGAAATTCATTGATGAGATGGGGACCGAGGGGAGGGGACGCGGAGAGGGAAGGGGACATGGAGAGGAGAGGGGACACGGAGAGGAGAGGGGTCACAGAGAGGAGAGGAGACGCGGAGAGGAGAGGAGACGCGGAGAGGAGAGGGGACGCGGAGAGGAGAGGGGACACAGAGAGGGGAGGGGACGCGGAGAGGGAAGGGGACACAGAGAGGAGAGGGGACGCGGAGAGGAGACGCGGAGAGGGGATGCGGAGAGGAGAGGAGACGCGGAGAGGAGAGGAGATGCGGAGAGGAGACGCGGAGAGGAGAGGAGAGGAGACGCGGAGAGGAGAGGGGACACGGAGAGGAGAGGGGACATAGAGAGGAGAGTGGACACAGAGAGGAGAGGAGACGCGGAGAGGAGAGGAGACACAGAGAGGAGAGTGGACACAGAGAGGAGAGTGGATGTGGAGAGGAGAGGAGACGCGGAGAGGAGAGGTGACACGGAGAATGTGCAATTAAGAACTTCTCTATATGTCTGTAGGAGCATTATATATCCAGGCATCCGCATCATGGTAACTGAGGGGTATTTCCACCAGGAGATCTCTGCTGCCAGGACTGGGGGAACTGGCAAGTCCTCCTCTTCCATTCCTGGATCGCCTCAGACCTGATTGGTGATACAGTAAGAGAAAAGTAAAGTACTATAAGGACAATAACAAAACTATGAAATAAAATATTTAATAGTTCAAGAGGTCACTGATTTCCCTATTTCGGTGCTTTTTGTTTTGATTTTAGTTTTCAAATCATCAATCAGAATGAACGCCAAAACGTTTTTGTTTCTGTTGGTCATATTTTTTTGCTCTCATAACTTACCAAATGGTTACAAGTTAAGGATTTCTTTTCAGTTTATTGAGTAGTTTTTCAAATATTTAGTATAATATCCTTTCATACTGGTGTTGGAGGGGTGGAGGGCATTGTGTGTGTGTGTGTGTGTGTGGTGGTGGGTGGGGGGGGGGTATTTTCCAGCACAGTAAGCAGAAAACGTATGAGTCACCTCTTTCACTTCCACTTAGCTAAATTAAACTTTTCCATAGACAGTCTTTGAACAGACTCGGAGCAGACAGTTGCAACACATGAATAAGCTAATGCCCTTATTGAAGAGAAAAATAATGACTATGCTCATATGATGATTGGAGAAGGAAAAGCTAAGGCCGTGAATGTTTGGAATGACTCCACAACTCACTGAGAAGAACTGTCAGTATCAGGCCCGGGAGAAAGAGGATCACTCCCACTCTGATTGTATGTCCTATGTAGCTTTCCAGGGATGGAGGTGCCATGAGCCGCTGTGTGGTTTAAAGGGTTTTGTTACTGGCTTTGTGAAGAAGAGAAAGTCAGAAAAAATACAGAAATTTTTGCCTCAGGATTTGTACACTAACACTGACATTTACAAAGGCATTTGTTGTGTGAAATTCTCCGGTCTTCTGAATCCCTATGTCTGGAACATTGGGAGCATGCGTGATTTAAAATACCCTACCTTTGTCCTTCTGACAAGATGCATCACTGGGCCTGTAGTGCTATGAGGAAAGATAGGATCTGGCTCACCTAGAAAGAAAGAATCATGCTTCACTGTAGTTACTTTGTTTACTCTGTTTTAATGGTCAATACAGGTTTATGATATGACATTGTTGGTGATGATGTCACATACCTTGCCTGCCCTTCCTTGACTTGATAGTGGACCCGGATGTTTCTGTGAGAGGCAGGAGGAGGCCTGGGGAATCTGTGAGGAGAGGTGCTATAAATGAAAGCATTGGGGTTTTTTTTTAGATTCTATTCCCAAGCATAAAACACCTTGAAGTCCACTAGAGATGGTATAAGAAGAAACATTTTAAAAGTAACAGTGGAAGCGTACCTTGTCTGCCGTAGTGTAGTGTGAAAGGCGACCCAGGTGTGTCGATGCTGGCCAATGTTGGTTCTGGCGCTGTTGGGACAGCATCCGGGGCTACAACAGGGATTTAAGTTTTAAAAAATATCAAAGAAATTATATATTATAAATCATGTAATGTTACTAGACTTACTGTTTCTGGAGAAGTCCACATTTTACATACCAGCAGTACACAAATAGCACTTAACACTTTGCAAAGTGACAAAATGTTTGTTAACAATTTCACCTGAATAAATCAGAAGCCACACCATTAATCACCCCTATATTTGTCCTGTAGCCATTACCAAACTGTCCTTTACCACTGCTTTTTAGCCTCACTTATCTTGAGGCAAACATACAACCACAGCCATCAGTTGCGTTTTCTCACCTGGTCGAACGATTAAATAAATGAGGAAGGTCAGGTCGTTGAACAGCCCTGGTAGTTCCACACGGCAGTGGTAGAACCCAGAGTCATCCTCGCGGGCGTTGTAGATGTTCAGGGAAACATCTCCATGCTGCAGATCCCCACCTAATCGGTGCCTGCCTGACCTCCTGTAGATCACCTCAACTCCATTGGTGGCGATGACCGTGTTCTCGCAGGCAAACGGAGAAGGCCCCCGTCCCATCCCCCAGCACACCTCCGTGAGGCCCTGCGTGCCCGGGTCATACCGGCAGGGAAGAGACACCGTCCTCCCTGCAACACCGACCATTGTCTCCATGACGCCATCACACACTGCCAACAGGAAAGACACAGTCGTACATGGTAAAGGGCCCTTCAACAGTGTTAGACAAGCAGAATAGTGTTAAGGCATTTTCTTCTGTTTTTTTCTGTTGTTTTATAGCTTTACCTGACAGACGTTTGAGATGTACAAAGGTTGAAACAGACAGGACTTACATGTCAGCAGAGAGGCTGTGATAAATGCACGAAGAGATGATGGCATTTCTTTTGTGTTCAGCAAAACCAGTTTGGGCTCATAGACTAGACCTACTTCCCTGTTTTAACTCATTTAAGAGACTTAGGAAGTGTGTCAATATAGCCAACATGCGTCTGGCTTTGCCAGGGAGGGATGTCCCCAGGATGATCTCATATCACCACACATCCACTCCACTTCATGTATTCAGGCAAGTTGTTCACATTCATGTCTTCTTTTGGATTTGGGGTTTTTGCAGCTCACTGCTGAAACCCAATATTGTTTTTGTTCTGTTTATTCCTTGTTAATGTTTTGTATGAATTCAGTGTGTTACAAATTTTTATCTTTGTTTAAAACGTACCTCTGTCTGCATTTTTTGAAAAGTGCAATTGCATTTCACTCTCAGTCGGTGCTGGTTGACAATGCATGAAGCAATTACATTTTATTTGATGTGATGGCAACATTCACACACCAGAGGGAGTAGTGAGTCTTTTAAATCCATGGTGACATCTAAAGCTTGAGAAATCAATATTGTGAAAGTATGAAAAGTTTCTTTGTCCTCTGTTAAATGTACAATGAGAAAGTGTCTCTGTGAAATTATTTCCCATGATAACTATGATTTCAAACAGCCTTTTCTTTAGACACTGTCAAGAACCCACACCGTCATCCGTCTATCATCCCAAACTTGAAGGCAGTATTGTAATTTTATTATGTCACTAGGGAAGAGTGAAATATGATATGTCCAGTACAGAAGTTAGGTTGGTACTTTTCATTCAAGCACGTTTGGGAACATTCCTTGATTTTCTAAAAATCCTGATTGGCGAATCCCACAGATAATTTAACACACGGTTTCCTGGTCTGAAATGACTGGTCTACTTTTTATCATTTATAAGCCCTTTCCAAGAAGGTAGCTTATAATTATACAGCAGACACAACACAACTTGTTACCATAAACTTTTATGGAAGTTACAGTAAACAGAGCAAAGTGCTTGAAAGGTAACTTGAAATGGGTTTAGAAACATTTGACATAATCAGCCCTGCAATAACAAATCATCAATCAGAATGAAAGTGATCCGGTTTAAAATTATTTTTTTAAATGTTCCCATTTACAGTGAAACCTTAGAGCTCTCTTATCAAACTCTACACTTGTGCTGGGAATATGAGACCAAAAACATCTGTTATCAGACAGGAATGTCAATGATTCTGTACGATGCTTAAATATAGGGGCAGATGTCCTGAAATGACTCGGCTGTTCAGTCGGTTCACCTTTTTATGATCTTAGAGAGCAGACTTAGAAAATGGATTAACTTCGCTGCGTGGATCTACTCTGAGGCCCTGCATACCATCCTTCTACACGTTGTTCCTAATGAAGACTCTAAGGGGCTTGTGGAGAAGTGATCTATAAATAGATCTGTTGTCGCGGAGACTGTTGTTTTCCTCGTCCCTGAAAGCAGCAGGACCGGGTCCCCATTCCGTTCAAAGGGGCTGTCCGATGAGCTATGAAAGTTGACGGCCCGGACCGAACACCACTGGAAGAGTTTGTGGCAAACAGTGAATGTTCCCATAGTGCCGTCTTCCTCTCTGGTCTGGTGGTTCCACGATGTGCCGAAGCTCCACAGCGATGTACTACTGTCGCAGCCACTCACATTCGGAAGCAGCAGGGTTGTCTAGAAAATGGGGCCATTGACCTTTGCAAAGCCCTCCCCCCATGTCTGTCAACCTGGTGCATTTGACTCCAGCCACTGTATTTCCCAGAGCGGCTTCCGTGTGAGCGTCCTGCCCCTGTGTACTTCACAGTAAAAACGGTAGGGTCCATTTGGACTCAGACAGATATTCCAGGGCTAGGACCTTTGCAGCCAACAGACACTTTTGGGGCGCACAGGCAGCAAGGGGGCTCTCAGTAGGCAACCATTCATTTTATTTTAGGTTATTTGTTGGTATTAATTGCGATGCCACTGAGGGAGATAGCCGATGAGTCCGCCACGACATACTGTTGTCCTTGATGCCTGTAAGCCACTACATTTGGCTTAATTTAGCAGGAAAAGAGGGCCCTTGACTGTGACTACTGATCAGAAACATTTAATGTGATGATTGCCCTCATTTTTCTTTGCGAATGACCTTGAGCCTCACTGGTGACGAGTCATTTCCAGGGGACCGTGTACAATGCACTTGTATGGGTAGGTTCACTACAAAGAATGTCACCACAATAACATGTTACGGACTGTAAATTCAATATGTAATTAAGTTAAAGCACGAATGATTCTTAGCACATGTGTAACCAAAAACGTAAACAATTTAAAAGTAATGTGATTCAGTAACACCTGCTACGACGTAGCTATCTCTACGGGACAGATTAGGTGGGTGTCTGAGATGACATAGATTGGAGGATCGTTAAGCTCAAATTATTCACCGTTCAAAATCTCCACTCAGTGTTGTTGTGAGCACTTCCCCTAAAAAGTGTAACATTCCAAATTGTAGTTAAAATAATGTACTTATCATTCATCTCCACCATGCTGAGTGACAGTTTAATCAAATTTGATAAGATCTAGCTGCATCTCCCATCGTATCTGGAACATTCAGCGCTGGAATGTCACATTTTAGATAAGGCCCTTGTTGTGCTCATCTTCTGGTGTGTAATTTTGGGCTTCATGTACTGGCCCTTTATTCTGAGCAGCAGAAGGGAGGTTATAGAGATTGGGGAGGGAACAGGTGGTAGGGGGTGTCACTTTTGTGGGGGTGGGGCAGGGGGAAAGAGGACAGAGGTGGCGTGGCATATGGGGGCCTTTTTTCTTTCTTTTGTTTGTTTTCCTTTTGGTCATGACTGTTTTTTTGCTGTTTGCATTTTCATTTGGAGAAAAAGATGGGGGATAAACACACCAGTCCAACACAGACTGCATGTCTGCTTTAGTACAATGTCGATAATTCCATTGTTTTACACAGGATTAAGATTTAATGTATCTTCAGATTTAATTTGTGTGTACCTACATAATATGTTACTGTCATACGCATGAACAGTGCACTGAAAAAGTAACTGGCCCCTTCCTGATTTCCTCTAATATTGCATTCTGGTCACACACTGCAAAAATATGTGTCTTATCAAGTATATTTATCTTGTTTTCAGGATAAAAATCTAACCATCCTTAAAAGAAGGTACATTTTTCTAAAGTTGTTTTAAATAATACCGCTTGATTTTAGAAAATATGGTGTCAGGTCTTCATACAAATTATAATATGGGATGAAGAGAACATGTAAACACAAAAGTCAGTGTTGAAATGATAATTGTATTTATTTAAGGAAAACAGTTATCCAACACCAACTGTCCCTGTGTGAAAAGGTGATTGACCCCCCGACCTTAATAACTGCTAACACCACCTTTAACAGCAACAACTGCAACCAAACACGTCCTGTAATTGGAGATCAGTCTCTCACATCGCTGTGGAGGAATCTTGGCCCACCGTTCTTTGCCGAAGCATGAACTGTGCGATTAAGGTCCTGCCACAGCATCTTGTGGGTTTAGGACCATTGTCCTGCTGCATAACCCAATTATGCTTCAGCTTCAGATCACAGACGGACAAGGGGACATACTCTTGCTTGGTGACTTCTGGGATGAGTCATTGCTAAACCCTTGTGGAGTCATTTTGGTAGGCCAGCCACTGGCTTCACCACTGTTCCAAGTTTCCTCCATTTGGAGATAATGGTTGTCACTGTCGTTCACTGGAGTCCCAAAGCCTTGGAAGTGGCTTTCCAGGCTGATAGATCTCAACAATCTTTCTTATCATCTCTTCCGGTATTTATTTTTATCGTGGCATTGTTTGCTGCTTGTTGCGACCGTGTAGCTTCACATTGACGTTGAGGTACTTTATAAGTCATGTTTAGACTGAACAAGGCTGGTAGCAACCAAGCCATGGGCCTCTACTCGTATTGAAGACAATGATCAATTGAATTTGGTTAATGGGTTGATTGAGTAACTAAAGGGGCGATCACTTTTTCACACAGGGCCAGTAGGTTTTGGATAACTTTTTTCCTTCATAAAATAAAATGAAAACTGAATTTTGTGCTTCCCCTGTTTCCCTTTATCTTATATTTCATTTTGTATGAAGATCTGCAACCATTACGTGTGACAAATATGCAATAATAGAGGAAATCAGGATGGGGGCAAATGCATTTTCATGGCACTGTATACATACAGTCCAGGGGAAATATTTTTCATCATTTATACATATTACCAAGTGAAAATATGCCCAAATACCTAAAAACAAAAAATGGATTTACAACTGTAATCATGAAATGGTTTGTAACCGCCGGAAGGTACAGTCGGATTGCAAACTTAAACATTTGTAACAAGCCCTCGTTGTTAAAACTGCAATCACGGACTGCAATTTGCTCCCCATCACTCAAGTGTCGTAAAAAGAGGAATTATTGCAATGTGTCATAATGCTTGTCACCGTGTTAATTACATTATCATAGTTTCATCACTTGTGTAATTACACTGTAATGACGACCCCGTAAAGTTAAGTGTTACATGGTCTCTCCCGTCAATTACCCCAAGGTGCGATTTAGGAAGCGCCGTAACACACATCGGCTAAGTGATAGCACGTGTTTTTTGAGCTTGAGCCGGGTGGATCCAACCTTCATTTGCAGCAAGACAAAGACAGAGGACCTCTTTAAGCCAAGCCACTGGTGCATCCCGTTTATTTAATTAAAAGTTAGTGTGGGGGAACTCACTATAACTTTTCCAATTTTGTGAAGAAAGAGAGAGAGAGAAAACAGTGTTTCACTAATGAATCAGTTGTCATTGCATGGCTTGGAACGGTGATCGCATTGCAGGAGGAACCACAAGCGAAACGGGAGGGAGGCACAACGCCATGGGGCGGATTCATGGTAATTAATTATTAATTATTTAATTAGTGAGATATGTAATTACATCTACCTGCTGTGGTCTTGTTATTTTGTTTTTTGGTTCAGCGGATCACAGGAACCCAGAGTCAGCTGCTTTGCCGTGGTCGTCGTTACGTGTTGAAGGGATGAAACCAGTGATGAAACATGTGTTATACACACTGATGAGTCAACACATTATGACCACCTGCCTAATGATGAAACATGTTATACACACTGATGAGTCAACACATTATGACCACCTGCCTAATGATGAAACGTTATACACACTGATGAGTCAACACATTATGACCACCTGCCTAATGATGAAACATGTGTTATACACACTGATGAGTCAACACATTATGACCACCTGCCTAATGATGAAACATGTGTTATACACACTGATGAGTCAACACATTATGACCACCTGCCTAATGA
>JACXGI010000589.1:16547-39301 GCA_016801175.1 Esox masquinongy
CTAATGATGAAACATGTTATACACACTGATGAGTCAACACATTATGACCACCTGCCTAATGATGAAACATGTTATACACACTGATGAGTCAACACATTATGACCACCTGCCTAATGATGAAACATGTGTTATACACACTGATGAGTCAACACATTATGACCACCTGCCTAATGATGAAACATGTGTTATACACACTGATGAGTCAACACATTATGACCACCTGCCAAATGATGAAACATGTGTTATACACACTGATGAGTCAACACATTATGACCACCTGCCTAATGATGAAACATGTTATACACACTGATGAGCCAAATGATGAAACGTGTTATACACACTGATGAGCCAAACGATGAAACATTTGTTATACACACTGATGAGCTTCAAGATGAAACGTGTTATACACACTGATGAGCCAAATGATGAAACATGTGTTATACACACTGATGAGCCAAATGATGAAACATGTGTTATACACACTGATGAGCCAAATGATGAAACGTGTTATACACACTGATGAGCCAAACGATGAAACATGTGTTATACACACTGATGAGCCAAATGATGAAACATGTGTTATACACACTGATGAGCCAAATGATGAAACATGTGTTATAAACAGGGCATCCTGGTGCCATCACTTCCCCAGGTAAACGGCGCACACGTACATGGCCGTTCACATTATGTAAAAGAAAACAGGACTCATCGGCCCAAGCGACCTTCTTCCTTCTTCCACTGACTTGTGTCACAATAGACCCTTCCCTTACTGAGCAAGACTAGAATAGTGCACGCTGGTCCAGGGTGGTTTTTAGGTGAGCTGATAATATTGCGAGTGTATAAAGCAATTGTGAGGATGCAAACTGATACGGACCGACGGGAAAGTTTAAATTGGACAAAACCAAGCAAAGAACATTCCCTGACTAAATGTGAATCAACCCTTTAGTCCGCTGTTTGTTCTGTAATGTCGATTTGTCTCCCGAATTGAGATGGGCCCTGTTCCCTTCTACAAAAGTTTGGTCTCACTGGTCTCATTACATTCCTGGGTAACGGGATACAAAATAAAACCCTTCATTGTCCTTTATTTCTTTCTCATCTCGCTTATTCCTAAAGATTATCCAAGACTATTTGCCACAATACTATCATTAGTCCAACATCACTCTGTTTGTCCTTGTTGTTTCATTTTATAACGCAGTTACACAACTTGGGGTTTCTTCTCCTGATTATTTGTGGTGTCACTTCAATCAGGTACAGTGAAACACCATCTAAATCAACAGGCGGTGGTCATGCCAGTTGAAGCGATAGCCGCGTGTTGATAAGAGGTTGGAGTGGATGCTGTCCTCTCCCTCTGAATAAAGAGCACGACATCAAAACAGTCTCCTCTGTCAATCAGTCTTCCTCGCTAAGAGCTGTGCCGAAGGCGAAGGGCGAGACTAATCTACTGTGCAATTCATAACACTTCCATTTCGAAAAGACGATTAATTTCGTCGTCCATTTTTGTCTGTGTACTGTATAGTAAAGCCATTGTAAACCACCTGTTGTAGCCTGCAGTCATCTAGAACAAATGTGCTGAAATTATATAGGAATTCAGTCGTAGCATCGAAATGTTTGTATCGGTCAAAAAGCAATAGCTAGTAAAATGCCATGCTAGATCCTCTCTTACTTCCCTTAGGAATGTAAAAAAAGGGTTTTCTATTTTTATGGACAGGCCATAAAATGTAACACATTATGATCACCTGCCTAATGATGAAACATCTGTTATACACACTGAGGAGCCAAATTATGAAAAATATGTTATACACACTGAGGAGCCAAATGATGAAACATGTGTTATACACACTGATAAGCCAAATGATGAAACATGTGTTATACACACTGATGAGCCAAATGATGAAACGTGTTATACACACTGATGAGCCAAATGATGAAACGTGTTATACACACTGGTGAGCCAAATGATGAAACATGTGTTATACACACTGATGAGCCAAATGATGAAACATGTGTTATACACACTGATGAGCCAAATGATGAAACATGTGTTATACACACTGATGAGCCAAATGATGAAACAAGTGTTATACACACTGATGGACCAAATGATGAAACATGTGTTATACACACTTATGAGCCAAATGATGAAACATGTGTTATACACACTGATGAGTCAAATGATGAAACATGTGTTATACACACTGATGAGCCAAATAATGAAACGTGTTATACACACTGATGAGCCAAATGATGAAACATGTGTTATACACACTGATGAGCCAAATGATGAAACAGGTGTTATACACACTGATGAGCCAAATGATGAAACGTGTTATACACACTGATGAGCCAAATGATGAAACATGTGTTATACACACTGATGAGCCAAATGATGAAACATGTGTTATACACACTGATGAGCCAAATGATGAAACGTGTTATACACAGGGCATCCTGGTGCCATCACTTCCCCAGGTAAACGGCGCACACGTACATGGCCGTTCACATTATGTAAAAGAAAACAGGACTCATCGGCCCAAGCGACCTTCTTCCTTCTTCCACTGACTTGTGTCACAATAGACCTTCTGTTGGTTTGGACCAGACAGGATAGCCTTTGTTGCCCTTGTGCATCGATAAGCCTCGGGCGCCCAACACCTTGTCGCCGGTTCGTGGTTTGTCCCTCCTCGGACCACTGTTGGTAGACACTCACCACTGCTGACTGGGAGCACCCCACAAGCCTTGTCGTTTCAGAGATGCTCTGACCCAGTCATCTGGCCATTACAATTTGGCCCTCGTCAAAGTCGCTCAGGTCTTCACACTTGCCCATTTCTCCTGCATCCAACACCTTGGCTACAAGAACTGATTGTTTGCATACCAAATGTTTTGGCTCATCAGTGCACACTGTTATAGTAAACAGACCTTGAGGCAAGATTTTCTGGGCAGTTATATAGTAACATTGTAACCCAATAAAGAAGATTTTGTTGTTTGTTACCATCACCAATCAAAACCATTGCATATTATACATTGACGGGACACTCTAACAGTAATTTTGTAGTAGCCATCTTCATGATTGTCACAGTACATAGGACCTGTTACTCCCCTGGTAGAGTTGCTTTTTGACGTTTCTGAAGAGGGATTTACGAAACAACTTTCTCTGCATCATGTGACCTATAAGAGGTTCAGCGAGCCCAAGAACCAGACATATGGTTTCCTATAGTGTCTTTAAAGGGCCGCTGTGTAGAATCCTGCCACTTACATTTACAAGACTGAATTTAAACAAGACATGCCACCTTCTTGTCTTCCTTTACTGAGCAAGACCAGAATAGTGTTTGCTGGTCCAGGGTGGTATTTAGGTGAGCTGATAATACTGCGAGTGTATAAAGCAATTGTGAGGATGCAAACTGATACGGACCGACGGGAAAGTTTCAACTGGACAAAACCAAGCAAAAAACATTCCCTGACTAAATGTGAATCAACCCTTTAGTCCGCTGTTTGTTCTGTAATTTCGATTTGTCTCCCGAATTGAGATGGGCCCTGTTCCCTTCTACAAAAGTTTGGTCTCACTGGTCTCAATACATTCCTGGGTAACGGAATACAAAATAAAACCCTTCACTGTCCTTTATTTCTTTCTCATCTCGCTTTTTCCTAAAGATTATCCAAGACTATTTGCCTGTCATTAGTCCATCATCACTCTGTTTGTCCTTGTTGTTTCATTTTATAACACAGTTACGCAACATGGGTTTTTTTCTCCTGATTATTTGTGGTGTCATTTCAATCAGGTACAGTGAAACACCATCTAAATTAACAGGCGGTGGTCATGCCAGTTGAAGCGATAGCCGCGTGTTGATAAGAGGTTGGAGTGGATGCTGTCCTCTCCCACTGAATGAAGAGCACGACATCAAAACAGTCTCCTCTGTCAATCAGTCTTACTCGCTAAGAGCTGTGCCGAAGGCGAAGGGCGAGACTAATCTACTGTGCAATTCATAACACTTCCATTTCGAAAAGACGATTAATTTCGTCGTCCATTTTTGTCTGTGTGCTGTATATTAAAGCCATTGTAAACCACCTGTTGTAGCCTGCAGTCATCTAGAGCAAATGTGCTGAAATTATATAGGAATTCAGTCGTAGCATCGAAATGTTTGTATCGGTCAAAAAGCAATAGCTAGTAAAATGCCATGCTAGATCCTCTCTTATCTCCCTTAGGAATGTAAAAAAAACGGTTTTCCATTTTTATGGACAGGCCATAAAATTTGTGCATTATGCATTATGCAATCATTTATGCATTACATTCAAATCACCTAGAGTCCTATCCAAGACCACTGCAGAGTGTCCGTGCTTGTATGTGTGTGTGTTTGCTTGTGTGTGTGTGCGTTTGCTTGTGTGTGTGTGTGTGTGTGTGTGTTTGTGTCGGTGTCACTGTTTTTGTGTGTATTCATTTTTGTACTTACTTTGCTGTTTGTTTATTTTATTTCCCCCTTGTTTAGCCAAGTCAGTGGAAAACCAGTTCTCATTTTCAGTGACAACCCAGCCAAAGGCCAGAGGACGGCACAATCTGTAGAACCAGGTAAATGGTGTATTCTTTAGGACGTTTTCCGGGCCAGAGAAAAAGGACTTTCAGTCCTGGGCTTAACATGTGTCCGTGAAACTGTCCCTTTACACAACAGGTGCATTGATCAGATTGTAGCTTGGCTAGTTTGTCTTTGAAGGAGCGCGGAGTGATCAATGTGTCATGAGTGTTTTGCAATTGAAATAAATGACAAAGGATGCCAAAGGAAGCGCAGGCTTAATGGTTGACCATACATAGAGATATCTACCAGAGGGCTGCTTACTGTTGGACTAGCGGATGTTTAGGGGTAAGCTGCCTAAAAGAGACTTGTTAATAAGTTGGTTCCTGTGAATCTGATGTTGTGCATGTAGCCAGGGCCAGTTAGCCAAAGTTTAAAGGTCGCAGTGATGGGGCGTGACATAGGGGTGACAAAGTACACTACCGTTCAAAAGTTTGGGGTCACTTAGAAATGACCTTGATTTTGATAGAAAAGCACATTTTTTGTCTATTAAAATAACATCAAATTGAAATACAGTGTAGACCTTGTTAATGTTGGCAATGATTATTGTAGCTGGAAATGGCTGTTTTAATTGAATATCTACATAGGTGTACAGAGGCCCATTATCAGGAACCATCAGTCCTGTGTTCCAATGGCACATTCTGTTTGTTAATCCAAGTTTATTATTTTGAAAAGCTAATTAATCATTAGAAAACACTTGTGCTACTTGATTGACAGCTCACACCTTAATTACATTGTTGGTGGTCTATCAAGTGTCCAATCACTGTGTTCTCAGCTAAACAGCTTGTAGTCCAATCTTACTAAAAATCCCACCCATGTATTGCATTTGCATTCTCATTGGTTGCAGACAAGATAAATAATACATACATAAATACATGTGTAAATACAATTACATACACATACACTACTGTTCAAAAGTTTTTGGTCACATAGAAATGTCCTTGTTTTTGAAAGAAAATCAATTTTATTGTCCATTAAAATAACTCAGAAATACAGTGTAGACATTGTTAATATTGTAAATGACTATTGTAGCTCTTCCTCTGTCCAGTGTCTGTGTTCTTTTGCCAATTGTTTATTTTTATTTTTATACAGGTCCAAATGAGGACCTGTGAGGCATCTGTTTCTCAAACCAGACTCTAATGTATTTGTCCTCTTGCTCAGTTGTGCACCAGGGCCTCCCACAGCTCATTCTATTCTGGTTAGAACCAGTTTGTGCTGTACTGTGAAGGGAATAGTATACAGCGCTATACAAGATCTTCAGTTTTTTGTCAATTCCTCATATGGAATAGCCTTAATTTCTCAGAACAAGAATAAACTGACAAGTTTCAGAAGAAAGTTATTTGTTTCTGAATATTTGGAGTCTGTAATCGAACCCACAAACCCTGATGCTGAAGATACTCAACTAGTCTAAAGAAGGACAGTTTTATTGCTTCTTTAATCAGCACAACAGCTATCAGCGATGCTAACATAATCACAAAAGGGTTTTCTAATGATCAATTAGCCTTTTAAAATGATAAACTTGGATTTGCAAACATACTCTTCTTCTTAAATCTACTACGTAGTTTGTCGGGTGCCATGTCATAAGAATTTCATTGTGCAGGATGATCATGCGCTGTTCGGTGCATTTGACAAATAAACCTTGAAACTTGATTTACAACATTAACAATGTCTACGCTGTGTTTCTGATCAATTTGATGTTATTCTAATAGACAACAAATGTGCTTTTCTTTTAAAAACAAGGACATTTCTGAATGACCACAGAAATTTGAATGGTACTGTATGTTTTTATGGAAAACAAGGAAATGTCTAAGTGACCCCAAACTTTTGAGTGGTAGTGTAGATGGCAGTGTGATAAATTAATCAAACGTACTTAGGAGCTTCCAGCAGAATGTTCATATTGTGGATGACTGGCAGGATATAGTTTGACTCTTTTGAAGAAGAAGAAACCAATTCTAGATTTGACCTTTCCCTGAATGTGGGTGACATGGGTATTGCAAAAGAAAGTCCATCCGGCTGTATACCAAGATAATTGCCGTCCATTTTTCTTGTATAAAGGAGTTAGTGGAGGTCAAAGAAACCATGTTGGGTGTTATTGAAGCCATTTCATAAAGTGGACAGCACAGTATTCTGTGACTTGCCAGTTGTATACAGGATTGTGTAGTGGGCATGACACCGGATGATGACAGTGGATGATGTGGTTGGGCGTGACCCTTGTTGTTGGTGTTTCACCCCCGTCGTGTGAGAGTGTGATGCCCGCAGAGGTTCAGGACATAAGAGATCATGCCCTAGGAGGATGCGGGGGAGATTCTGGAATGTTCCCCAGGCCACTGAAAGGTCCAGCCCTAACCCTTCACACCTGCATCTGGTTGAGATTGGTGGTCTCCATGTAATGTAGCGTGAAACAAGAAGTAGTCTGAACCAAATAGTGAAGTAAAAGTGCCATTAGGTAGATAACATTATTTTAGTGAAGACAATAACATCGACCACTTCCCAGCGAGCTGATGTACGAGATTGGCTGTCAAAAAAGATCAATATTACCGTTTCTACTCTGTAGCAAAATTGGGTTGAAAATGTGAGTTGGTAGGGACAAAGGCACCACATATAGACCACGCTTGATTGTGTGGCTGAGTTCCAGACAAAGGTAAATGTAATATAAGGCTAATTAGAAGGATGTGTTTGGGCAGGCTACCTCAGGATCATGTGCACATTAGGACAGGTTCTTTTGAGATTTCTCCCTTTGTGTTTCATCACAAACCACTCCAGGATATGTTAATCTCCAGTAATAGAACCCTTTCATCCATTCAGACCGGCAGAATACATCTGGGTTGCTGTTAAATACAGGTGGCATTTGATCATTAGGTTCTTTATTGTTCTCTAGTTGTTCTTTTGAATCGTATGATTCTACATAAACTAATATAGCAATTTCAACCCTTACATATAACTCCAGAATTATTTGCACCCTTTATGAAAATGAGCTAAAATTAATATATAAAAAGAACCGCACATGCAACGAGTGATATTTTGGGCTTAAACAAATGAGTAAAGTTTTCCTTTAGTAACACAAATTTTTGTGAAAATGTAGATTTAAAAAATATTGGCACCTTAATTTTCAGAATTTGGTGGAGCTTCCCCTGGCGAGAATGACAGCACTCAGCCTCTTTCTGTAGTGTTTAACAAGGTAGGAGAACACATGTGGAGGGATCTTGGACCACTCTTCCATGCAGAACATTTCCAATTCATTGAGATTCTTCGGTTTTCCCTTGTGAAATGCCCCCTTCAATTGAGACCACAGATTTTCAATGGGTTCAAGTATGGAGACTGAACCATTGCAAAACATTGATTTTGTGTTGCTGCAACCATCTCTTTGTCGATTTTGATGTGTGCTTTGTGTCATTGCTTTGTTGGAAGAACCAACCGTGGCCCAGTTTCGCGGCAACCACATTTTGTTAAAATGTTCTGGTATTGAATGGAATTCATTATGCCACAGACCTTAATAAGAGACCCTGGACCACTGGCAGCAAAACAGCCCCAAAGCATCAAAGAGCCACCACCATATTTCACCGTGGGTATGAGGTGCCATTCTTTGTATGCAGTCCCCTTTTGTTCCCTAACATGACGATGGTGTGAGTGGCCAAAAAGCTACATTTGTGTCTCATCTGACAACAACACACGATTCCAGTGTTGCTCCAATTTTGCTTGGCACAGTTCAGACGCTGGGATTTGTGTCTTAGTCTCAGGAAGGGCTTCTTTTGTGGACCTTGTGGAAATGGCATGTTGCTGTTGATTTTGAAACCCCAAGTTTCAGCTGAACTTTGCATTTGTTAAAGTGTGATCTTTGGGCTGCTCTTTGCCTCTCTTATCACCCTCCTCACTGTGTGTGGGGGCACTATGCGGATGCGTCCCCTTCCTGGCAAATCTTCAACAGTTCCGAGCTTTTCAAATTTCTTTACTATGGACCTGATTGTGCTTGCTGGTAATTTCAAATGAATACCAATTTTTGGAGCCATTCCACAATCTATGCAGCTCAACTGCTTTTTTTCTCATTTGAGTTGAGAGCTCTTTGTTTTTACCCATGTTGATGGATGAAAGGATTTTACCTGTACCTCACATTTATACTCCAGTGAAACAGGAAATGGTCATAGACAACAAGAAAGTTCCTAGACACTAAAAGCAATATCAAGAAACGTTTGTCCCCAAAGACACAAATTCTATAGGTTTTACTTATATTATTCTTCAAGGGTGTGAATAATTTTGCCATATATGTTTTTTACAAAATAAACTTACCAGAAGATAAAAAAACACTTTTGCAGGAATTAAAACAATAATCAGTAATTCCTCCAAACATTTGAGGAAAATTATAATCGTTATATGTTTTATCCAGATTATATTAATGTTTTTGTTCATTTTTATGAAGGGTACCAATACTTCTGGAGTTGACTGCAGCCCTTTTGAAGATATGTAACGAATAAGAGTCCATACCAAGGCAAATTCTCAAATACATGTATACAAAATGTATTATATTGGTCAAATATTATTTCACATTGTGTTATTTGGTCCTATTGTAGTGGAATCCAAAGAGAATGAAATTAAAGGGGCAATTCACCAATAGCACAACCACTAAATGTATTAATTACTAATGTTAGCGATGATACATTTGATCTCCTTAACACAATCTTGAATGAGAGAATTTGAATTTTGTGGTAGAATCTACAGCACTTGTTATGTATTGATCTGTTCATAAAATACAAGTTCCAGAGTTCATAGCAAACATAGATACTACTTCCCTAAAAAATAATTAAAAAAGAAAGAAAATTCTAAAATGTATACTTAATCTGGTTGTTCTGTGATGGGTGCCAACATTTGTTTAGACTGTAGCTCTAATAACAGCAAAGTAACTGCATTTGTGTTTGTTAATACATTATACAGTAGAATGCTGGCCAAGGGTCAATTCATGTGCTGTTATAATGACAGTAACTAGCCAAATGTAAAGAGTAGGCTATGCATTTTACAGTAGATTACTACTCAAAGATCTCAATAGTTAGCTTCTTAACCTTGCCAAAAAAGCATTGAATATAAACTCCTCTAGTTAAACTGTTGTGTTCCAAATGCAAATAGTAATACATTCTTTAATCATTTTTACCTGGCAGGAAAATCCCAATAACCTCCAGCTACCACTGTCTTTCAAATCCATTCTACAGTAACCTACTCTTCAAATATGTATGGTTCAATATCACAATGTAAGTTTTCTTCCAATGAACATGCTGCTCAATCAATCAATCAAATTCATTTATAAAGCCCTTTTTACATCAGCAGGTTTCACAAAGTGCTTGTACAAAACACCTGGCCTTAAACCCCAAGGAGCAAACAACAAACTCCCTAAGAAGGCCGAAATTTAGGAAGAAACATAGAGAGGACCCAGGCTCAGAGGGGTGACCAGTCCTCTTCTGGCTGTGCCGGGTGAACATATTAAGAGTACAAATTGTAATAATTAATAAATGCATGTGGGCTGAGTCCAGAGTCTATTTAAAACTAGTCTAGGTCGGAAGCATGACCAGATGGACAAGGACAGGGACAACACGGGGGAGGGGTCAGTAGAGTGGCAGCTGAAATCGTCAGGTATCGTCTTGATCTGCAACACCACCAGGAGGACTTTGGACAGGGACAGCAACTAGTCTTTCAAGCCTGGTACTCCGGAGGTGTGGGCCAAGACCTCATGTCCTCCTATGATAAAAACGGTAGGAGACAGGGAAAATTTAGAAAATAAATTCCTTAGATCTACAGGGATTTATAGTGGAGAAGGAGAACTGACCCTACTCCCCAGCACAATAATATAGCAGTGTAAGACATTGGGGCTGAGACAGGGGGGTCCAGTGACACTGTGGCCCTATCCAGGGAAGGCCCCAGACAGGGCCCAACAGGCAGGAAATCAATCCACCCACATTGCCAATCATCAACCAAAGGGACACCCACCAACCGCAACCACCCTGAAATGAGGTCCGAGTATTGCCAGCAGGGTTCAGCCCAATTGCACGATGTGCACAACAGAGAGACAACAACAAGCCAATGACTTCACCCAGGGATGGCACTGGAGGGAGGGCATCCCAGTGGCGATGAGAGCCCACCTGGCAAGACAGCAAGGGTGGACAGTATCAAGCCTTTCTGGTCACCCTCACACCCCTGGGCCAGACTATACTTAATCATAGACCATGCTAAAGAGGTGAGTCTTTAGTAGACACTTGAAAGGTTGCACTGAGTCTGCATTTCTAACCTTAATTGGCAAATCATTCCACAGTAGTGGAGCTCTATGAGAGAATGAGGGAGGTACTGATTGGATGAGGGAGACCATGACAGAGCAAGAAGTAATAAAGTAATAAAGTAGTAAAGACATTAGGTGGACAAAGTAATAAAGTAGTAAAGACATTAGGTGGCTCTATCAGTCAAGGACAACCACGACTACAAATTAATTTGACTTGTAGATTAATCAGTAAAACATGGAATCTTTGCAAAATGATGACTACATTCATTTTCTAGCTCGCCCTTCAATCCACACAGTGATGTAACTATGGGCTTTTTGATGAGCAAAAAAAATTCTGGCCAGTTATGCTTGAAAAAAATCTCACTACACTAGAAATCTCTCTGACATGATAAACACCACCTAAGGTCCCCCCAGGATGAAGTGCTCCTTTAATATAAAGGCCAGACTGATAATAGTCACAGTTCATGATGCTGTCTGGGTCATTGGTCACGAATGTTTATGCAGAGTGCAAAACAGATGTGAGATCCTTGGCGACAGGAGGTTCCCAAAGAATCTGGGGACTGTCACGCAGTATGGGGTGTGAAGTTTGATTAAACTTGTTTTGACGTAATTCATATATTTTAATGTGCTTCATACCAGTGTTTGGATTTTCTGTTAAGGTTCAATAATTTCATGTATTTCATTTAAATTCTATTGCTTATCATTTTTTTTGCAGGCATATGGAGATATTATTTTTGTTAGTTGACAGTCGGATCAAAGATGCGAGATCTGTGCTCCCATCAGCTCGATTAGAAATGTTCACGACCATTTTGTTTTGTTCCATTTGGCAAACTGATTCTAATTACTGGGGAATTACAAGTCATCCCGCTCTTGTTCAGGTTCATTTATAAAAAAAAAAAAAAATCAGTTTGTTAATTAATTCCTGGATATCACGAGACGTGTTTGGACATTTTATTGCAGTGACAGCGTCTGTTGAATGCTACGCACCTCAGTGAGAGAGGCCTCAGAGGCTTGTTGGGAACAGGCTCTACACTCACTGGAGAAGCAAAACATCACAACAGCAACCAGCCAGAGACCATCAAATAGGCCAGTAAAACAGTGTCCAAGTTTCACAGTTGCATTTTATACTTAGAATATTCCAGACTTTTTAACACTGACATTTGCTGGTATTAACTTTTAGAATAAATGTGATTGTTGTGAAACAGACTACAGCATTCGTCGTATTTTAGGTCATTCCTTTGATTTACTCTCTTACGCAATTGTCTATGGAATAAGCACTCACTGAAAACATGTTTTGAATCAAATTGTAAACTGCTAAACCATGATACACAATAAATAAATGTTGCGCCATCCATCGCTGTCGTGAGCTCATGTCTTAATCCTCTTTATAATTTTAGTTTTATCATTCATAAGTTGGTCAGTGTCAACTCAAGTATGTATGACGTGTAGGTATTTGTCATTGTAAAGGGTTTTTATGGTTACAGTTGCCATCGCAATTCAAGTACAACCACTGGCGTAACTATCGAGGGTGCGGTTGCACCAGGGCCTGCGGTGCGTGGCGGTCAGGGTCTTTATTATGAAATTAATGTGTATTTTTATTTTATATTGTGTGTTTCTATGCTGTGATCACAGCCAGACGTCAGCTGGTAGGTTAATCTACGGCAAGATTGGCTTTACATGCGTGTACACTGCTTCATAATTTTAGTAGCGCCAGATTTAGTAGCGCCAATACTGAATTGGAACAGTCTGTAGAACTTGGGCCTTGTAACATCGGATAGTGGGCCTGATTCCTGAGACCACTTGTGAGTAGAACGTATATGGATGTATAACTTTGAATTACGTGTAATTATGTGTAAGGAGATTTTGAAAAGCCTCTGCTAAATTACATTTTCTAGTATACACAGTATTCTTTTTATTTATTTGCTTTGGAAGAGTTGTTTTGTTAAGCACAATTTATGTAAAAAAATAATCTAAGCAAGATTTTGAAAAAAAGTCTTCTACCAGCAAGGTTGCAGATGCTAATATAAACTTTCATATTCACTGTTGTTTTCTGTAGCTAGATAACAGACAAAACAAGTAAACAAATGTATAAATAATCAAAGCCATTTGAAGAGGCTGTTTTGTGTGTGTGTGTGTGGGGGGGGGGGTTCACCTCTTCTCGTCTTGATCTTGAATCCTAAACTAAACTTAGAAGCCAATTTTCCTGGATGTTCTTTTCAATGGCCATGAAAATGTTGTAATCCGGGGACCTGACACGTATCTGAAATAATTACACCGTTCCTGAGAATCAGCCCCCGCTGAGTTTAGCCTGAAGGGAACGTGTCATGTGGTGAAAGGAGGCTTATTTTTTATTGATTCCTGGAGATGCGAGATGAGAAAGAGGCTGTGCGTACTACCTCTATTCAGCTCTTTTCCTGGGTTGGCCTTTTCTGTTTGGCTCCTGTTCCACGTTGGATGCGCTTATGCAATCTCTTTTCAGACATACTAAGTCCATCCTCAATGACACCTTTTAGCCGTAGGCTAGAATGTAGTTGAAAATGACATTCCATAGTTCATTTAAAATGCATGAAAACAGGGCTTTATGGTAATGAGATCACTTCTGAAGAGCAAATGTGAAACAGCAGTCATAAGGCTTTATTTGATAGCGCAGCCCTCAGATCATCCCCATCACAAGAGAAATCAATAAGGAACTGATGTGAGTGGCTCCCCGGAGGAGTGACCACGACAGATGTGCAGCCAAGCCCATTGGTACAGCCGGCCCAGGACCATCCAGACAACAGGAGCTCTAGACACTTCATCAAAGGCTGCTGTACTTGTCATAACTGTTACCTAGCTTTCGCCATGTCAAATGGAATGCAGATATTCCTTTTCTTACAAAGCATTCTCTTTGCTAATGCTTTTGCCAAAATCAATTGGCTTGAGTATATTAATTTGGTGGACAGTAAATTACATTATTACTAAAATGGCATTGACACTTCTAAAATGTTTTATTACAGAGCTAAACTAGTTTATGCAAACCTTGAGTTTCCTTTCAGAGGAAAGGCTTACATTTAACCTGTTCCATTACATATTAAAACAGCGGGAGCCCACTCATTAGGGTGTTAGGGGCTATGCTTCACGTGATTGTAAAAAACGGGAAAAAAGGCAGCTCTGTGTGTTGGGCCCAGCACTCAGATTGTATATCCATTTTTTGGCTAGGGGGGGTGCACCAAAAAGATGTTAGGGATTCATTACATGAATTTTACAGCACAGTGTTAACAAACCACTTTTGGTCATTAAAATGAATGACCGGGTCCCTGTATATTGTTGAATGTAGTTCTGTATATCCAGTATTGCCTAGATGGCGCCAAAGTGAAGCAATATAGTCACTCAGTCACTGTCATCATACCATAGGGCTAGAAAAAGAGACATTGGGCAAGATAACCGGACATCTGGACAAAACAAGCTGCAGCATCAAATTACAGAAGACAGAGGAAAGCAGTGTGCTCATAACCTGGAAAACTATACTTGATACTGGCATGATACTATTAGTAAAGCTGTTAGACAAAGCTGACATGGCATACAGCTAGACTGGTCTGGAAGATGATTTTGAAGCAAATTGTTAAATGTTTTAGCTGGTAATTATGGGAAGAGAAACCAAAGAATTAGAGAAACTGCAGGACAGTTTGAGGGGATATTTTTTTAATTTGGACAGTACAATCAATGAAAAACCACATAAAGCCGAAGGGGGACTGTATTCACTATAATGAAAGATCATCTAAATTTAATAAACTAAACTGAATATTTTCAGAATTATATAGTAATATACAGTAATATATTATATAGTAATATACTGTATCTTGCAGCATATTTTGATGAGTTATTTGTGTTTTTGTAGTGCAGTCATAACGCAAGAACTGTTCTCCCACATTTCTCATTTGACCACCTGTTTCAACTGCTGTATATCATTTGGTGGTCCAGGGAAGTAGCTTAGCTATAGCCATGACAACATAATGTCTGAAACTAGTTACAGTGGATATAAAAAGTCTACACACCCCTGTGAAAATGCCAGGTTTTGTGATGTAAAAGAATGAGTCAAAGATAAATCATGTCAGAACTTTTTTCACTTTTAATGTGACCTATAATGTGAACAATTCAATTGAAAAACAAACTGAAATCTTCGAGGGGGAAAAATTAAAAATAAAAACCTTACAATAACCTGGTTGTATAAGTGTGCACACCCTCTTATAACTGGGGATGTGGCTGTGTTCAGAATTAACCAATCACATTCAAACTCATGTTAAATAGAAGTCATTACACACCTGCCATCATTTAAAGTGACTCTGATTAATCACAAATAAAGTTCAGTTGACATTTTCATAGTTGCATCTCAGAGCAAAAGCCATGGTCCGCAGAGAGCTTCCAAAGCATCAGAGGGATCTCATTGTTTAAAGATATCAGTCATGAGAAGGGTACAAAAGAATTTCCAAAGCATTAAATATACCATGGAACACAGTGAAGACAGTCATCTTCAAGTGGAGAAAATATGGCACAACAGAGACATTACCAAGAACTGGACGTCCTTCCAAAATTGATGAAAAGACGAAAAGAAAACTGGTCAGGGGGCTTCCAAGAGGCCTACAGCAACATTAAAGGAACTGCAGGAATTTTTGGCAAGTACTGGCTGTGTGCTACATGTGACAACAATCTCCTGTATTCTTCATATGAATGGGCTATGGGGTAGGGTGGCAAGACGGAAGCCTTTTCTTACAAAGAAAAACATCCAAGCCCGGCTGAAGTTTGCAAAAACAAACATCAAGTCCTCCAAAAGCACGTGGGAAAATGTGTTATGGTCTAATGAAACCAAGGTTGAACTTTTTGGCCATAATTCCAAAAGGTATATTTGGCACAAAAACAACACTGCACATCACCCAAAGAACACCATACCCACAGTGAAGCATGGTGGTGGCAGCATCATGCTTTGGGGCTGTTTTTCTTCAGCTGGAACCGGGGCCTTAGTCAGGGTGGAGGGAATTATGAACAGTTCCAAATACCAGGCAATTTTGGCACAAAACGTTCAGGCGTCCGTTAGAAAGCTGAAGATGAAGAGGAAGTTCACCTTTCAGCACGACAACGACCCAAAGCACACATCCAAATCCACAAAAGCATGGCTTCACCAGAAGAAGATTAACATTTTGGAATGGCCCAGCCAGAGCCCAGACCTGAATCCAATTAAACATCTGTGGGGTGATCTGAAGGGGGCTGTGCACAGGAGATGTCTTCACAATCTGACAGATTTGGAGCGCTTTTGCAAAGAAGAGTGGGCAAATATTGTCACGTCAAGAGGTGGCATGTTAATAGACTCCTACCCAAAAAGACTGAGTGCTGTAATAAAATCAAAAGGTGCTTCAACAAAGTATTAGTTTAAGGGTGTGCACACTTATGCAACCAGGTTATTGTGAGTTTTTTGTTTTTTATTTTTCCCCCTCAAAGATTTCAGTTTGTTTTTCAACTGAATTGTTCACGTTATAGGTCACATTAAAGGTGGAAAAAGTTCTGACATGATTTATCTTTGTCTCATTCTTTTACATCACAAGAACCTGGCATTTTAACAGGGGTGTGTAGACTTTTTATATCCATTGTATGGGATGTTTTCGAATGTGTTATCATGATTAGCTAGAATAACCAGCTGGTTTAGTTTCGGACGTTAGCTTCCAAATCTCTTATTAGGAATGTAATTGTTTACCTAACTAGCAAGGCAACCTTGGCAACAGTGTTGAACAAGGGATTGTCTAATGGTTATTTATTTTTGTTCTAGCTACCAATCCAGTTCTATTTTCTGTCCACCTGACATTGTTGTTTTTCTCTGTACAGTACAGAATGCAGTGTTGCATCAACATTCCATTGTGGACACCTGTGTCATTTTCTAGTGAACTGAACACATGGCTGTCACTTGCCAGTATTATTTATTTTTGCCCAGCATGAGCGATCGATTAATATGAAGATGAGCATTATTAATGGAGCTAAAGATTCTAATGGATTTATCTATAAAAAATGTAAATATGGTGGATTTTCATTTTATATATGTTTAGGGCCTTATTCAACAAACGAAAATATTATTTGAAATAATATCTTTGAGCAGTCTGTTGATATAAAAACGGAGTCACCATTTGGCACTGCCCATGTATTAAGACCACCTATTCTGACACTTTAATGGAGAAAAAATACTTTTCAACAGCAGTGGCCTCTCTGCCCTAGCTCCCCATCATCCAAAATGACAAAATGGATGTCATAATTACCTCATCTGGAGCTAACAGTGTGTGTTGCTGCCTGAACGGAATCGCCTCCTCATCAAGGGAGCAGAAGGGGAAGAGGAGCAGTCTGTCAGTCAGTCTGACCCTGCCCTGCCAGTCTGTCAGTCAGTCTGACCCTGCCCTGCCAGTCTGTCAGTCAGTCTGCTGTGTCTCTGGGCTCCTGCCTGCCCTCTGAGTGGCTCAAGTAGGGCGTGGTGCTTGCAACGCCAAGGTTGTCGGTTTGATTCCCACAGGGCCAAAAAATACTCGGCGTCCCTCTTGTAAGGTGTTCTGGTTAAGAGCCTCTGTTAATTGGCTAATGGTTAGCATTTAATTGCCGTCTCTCTTCACAGTGGAGCAGCTCCGGTAATGAGACATGCTGACTTTTATTGAGAGTGGAAACCACAGTTTAAAATGCCTCAGGGTGACAACAGATGGATTAGCAGTAAATAAACACATTCAGCACCAAACACTGAATGTAATCATCCCCAAGGCGACCACATTATATCCTCAATGTTGCATTATTCAAGTCTGTTTGTGTAACTCAGGTGTTCTGCACAGACCAGACGGCTTGTTTCAGCGGTAGTTATGATTCAGACTGTCTGAGACGTTTTTACGGTACTCTGAAATCACTTACTGTAGATAGGATATTTACGGTGCTCTGAAATCATCTACTGTAGACGGGATATTTACAGTACTCTGAAATCATCTACTGTAGATTGGATATTTTCAGGACTCTGAAATCACCTTCTGTAGATGGGACATTTACAGTACTCAGAAATCATTTACTGTAGATGGGTTATTTCATACCTGTATTGTTATACCTCCATCTGTGTTCCTTTAGTATTTTAGTATTTTAAAAATAAGGGATAATCTTGCTTGGCAACCACTTTTTCTGGTATTGATCAGACTTTTTCTGGCATTGTGCCGTAATGACGCGACATCAACCTCACGGCACGGAGAAGTAGTGACCCACCTTCAAGTGATGTCATAAAGCATGCCACGGAGACGGAGTGGTGATTCCAACCTTTGCCGCCCAGCACGTCTCCAGCCCACCTCTGTGGGCCTTGCCTTTGGGTTTATTTATGGACGCTGTTTCACAGGCTTATGTGATGTTCTGTGTTTGGTTGCTGCTATGATGTTTTGCGTCTCCGTCACCTCAGACACTGTCACTAGTATGAAGTCTCCCAACGCGTCACCTGACTCATCTGTACATCTGATCACCCCCCCGGTCTATCAGCTCAAGATGCTGGATTGAACCCCGGGGGGAAATGAGCTTCCGTCTGGGAGGGATACTTTGGACACTTCCTCTTAAGGGGCCAGCCCCCCATGTAGTAACCACTGTCCGGGCCATCTGCCCCTGTAAAATCCACTGTCCGGGCCAGCCCCCCAATGTAAAATCCAATGTCCGGGCCAGCTCCCCATGTAGTAACCACTGTCCGGGCCAGCCCCCCATGTAAAATTCACTGTCCAGGCCAACCCCCCATGTAAAATCCACTGTCCGGGCCAGCCCTCCATGTAAAATCCACTGTCCAGGCCAGCCCCCCATTAGTAACCACTGTCCAGGCCAGCCCCCCATGTAAAATCCATTGTCCAGGCTAGCCCCCCATGTAGTAACCACTGTCCGGGCCAACCCCCCATGTAGTAACCACTGTCCGGGCCAACCCCCCATGTAGTAACCACTGTCCGGTCCAGCCCCCCATGTAGGGGCCAGCCACCATTCGGGCCAGCCCCCCATGTAGGGGCCAGCCACCCATGTAGGGGCCAGCCACTGTTCGGGCCAGCCCCCCATGTAAAATCCACTGTCCGGGCCAGCCCCCCATGTAGTAACCACTGTCCGGGCCAGCCCCCCATGTAGGGGCCAGCCACTGTTCGGGCCAGCCCCCCATGTAAAATCCACCAGCCGCCGGGAACTGCTTACATGGACCCCTATCACTGGAAATACGTCCTTTGTGTTAGAACACTAACCTTTTTTCCTGGGGAAAGCTTATTGTTTATTGCTTACACAATGTTAGTCAAATCTATTTCATCAGAAAACATTTAAGTTTGCTTGTATAGCGACTTTTCGGCAATTCAGTTATTCTAAAATGTTTTATATTTATTTATTTTTTTGACTCAGTGTCATTACTGGGGTCATCAGATTAGTGAGTTTGTCAATTGTTTTCATAGTTTGGGGCTTGGGGTTACAGTATCCAATCAGTGTTTTTATAGATTAAGAGCCAGAGATCAATAGGGTGTGCAGCACTGACATAGTGTCTGTCGTATCATGTCAACGCCCCAAGGTCACACTGCCTGCAGCTGTGAGAACCAATCACATCAAGTTCATAATACGTGGAAGGAAGTCCAGCAGAATGATTATGTATCACTATCTGGCAAAAGGACCGCAACAAGGTAATTATACCCGCATGGGCCATCACTTCAGAATATAATAACACTTTCTGTTGCACATTTGTTGTCAATAATCAATGTATTATGAACTACTTTGTTAACACAGAGCGGTATGTTTAGTCACAGATTAATAACATGTATTTATATTAACAAATGTCTATTCAAAATAGGTATATTTACATTTTCAAGATATTTTTTGTTTATTTGGTGGCAGTCAACTGTTATTTGTCTAACCTTCACATCTAGGATGGCACCTTGGTGAGTCATAATACCCGAGACACCAAAACATATTTTCCCTGACCATGTCATAAATTAGATAAAAATATGCTGGAGCAAAGACAAACAAAGTGGCCTTGAATAGAAAGTTTTATTTTTCACTGACTCCATATTTCCCTTGGTCACCTGACCTCTGACATTTAATTGACATTTCAGAATTGACATTTTGAAGTCGGTGCGCTGCAGATCTCTTATTTCGGGTGCCACTGAATAAATATTCCTTAAAAAAATGTTTTTGGCTACAACAATCATACACATTTGGGAATAGAAGATGTCCAGGGTAATCCTTACTGGCTATGTTATAATCAGCAATCCTATGATAATGGTTGACCTCTCATTATTTCAAGGACATCCATCCATCTTCTCATGGAAGGGGGTACAGTCCTTATGGTGAGGGGCTGTCAGCCAGGACTCGTTGATGTTTTGACCACTGGAAACTAACTGAAAGACACATGTCGCTGTCTGATGAAAATATTTTATTCTCCAAAACGTATGTTTTTCAGTGAATGGATTAAATTAGCATATTTTCCAATTAGCCACCATATAATGATGATACTTTTTCTCTGTCCTTGTGTCATTAAATGTCCGGAGTACACTGAGGGGAGTTACTGCTGTAAAAAAAAATGCAATAAAATATAAATGTCATGTAATAAATGTAGTATAATAATAATGCTTTCATTTGAGCAGAGGTTTAGGACAGGGGCATAAAAATATTTCCATTTTTTACTTTCTAAGCCTTTTATGGGCCTGTCTGCTGTGGTTTTTTTAATCCACAGATTTTTACTCTTGTCCTCAGTTCAGGCTCGTCACAGCGCCAACTTGGCCAGGCATTTCCAGGCTAAATTTAAAGTGTACATTTACAAACTAGTTGGCAATTTGCATCACAGTAGTGAATTAAATTGCCCGGCTTTTTTTCTCTTTTGCACAAAGCACTATTAAATAGTCATGAAAGCAGTTTTTAAAACACTGACTCAGTGAAACAAAACATGACAATATCCCTGCACAGCTTCTCGGTTACTTGATTAAAACGAGTTGGAATGATCATTGTGTGAAGTTGGAATGGTGCCTAAAACATGTCTCTGGAAATTGTTAAAACAACAATTGGTTGTTTTAACAATTTCAAAAACCACTGAGCCTGTTTAATTTGCCTTGACTGCAATGCAGCTGTGTTCAGTTCCTCCCTGAGTCCCCCCCCACACCCCATGTGTCCGAGCCAGTCAGAGGTCCGCTCTGCGGCCCGGCCCGGCTCCCGTCTTATTGAACGGTTCCAACAAAACAACCAGATGGGGATTCATCCTATCATAACAGCAGGAAGAATGGTTGCTATAACGCCTCGGCGGTGGTGATTTAAAGTCTTCAACTGATATCCCCTCCATGCAACGCAAGCTGCCTCTGTTTACCGAAAACGTGTTTTCATTTCAAAACCTAGTCATCACTTTATGTCAACGCATAGAACAGATTTACACACGCTGCATGTCCTGATTGAAATTGCTGATGCTGTTGGACAATGACAAGCGGGTAGGAAGAATGTTGCGTGAGCCTGGTTGTCCAGAAAGATGAATCCCTAACAATTAGGACTTTTTACACACCCTTTGAAAGTAAATGACACTTTAAGAGACGCATTAGTGAGTGCCAAGTTGGCAGTTGCGAGTGCTGATTCAGCCCCCCCCCCCGCCCCAACCCCCCCAGCTTTCCCCCTTTAACGCCAAGCTGCTGTCAAACTGCAGGATGCCGCATATATCTGCAAAGGCACAGAACGCAATGTCCTATAAGTGTTCTCACAAACAAGGATTCATTTTGTTGTGTGACAAATTGGAACTATCACTTATTTTATAATTTGTGATTGGTCTACCCCTAATATTCCACACTGTAGAGCTGAACAATTTCAGTAAAATGAGGCTTAACCCTTCACACAGCCATTTTTAAGATCCCTCAGTCAAGTATTGAATTTAAAGCACGTATTTAACTAGAAAAACCAGGGAGGTTTTTAGAGCCCATAAGAAAGCTTGGTGATAAATACAGTAGGTAGATACTAATAACAAATTACATATCCAATCTCTATCAAGAGCATAGTCATGATTATGAATGTCATAGTCATAATTATGTGTGGGTCATTCCTAGAGTCCCAAACTAACCAGTCGAGACCAAAGAATTAAGCTTAATGGGGACCTGTATGTGAATCATTTCCAGAGTCCCAAACAAACCAGCCGAGACCAGAGAACAAGGCTTTACGGGGACCTGTGTGTGGGTCATTCCCAGAGTCCCAAACTAACCAGTCGAGACCAGAGAACGAAGCTTTACGGGAACCTGTGTGTGGGTCATTCCCAGAGTCCCAAACTAACCAGTCGAGACCAGAGAACGAAGCTTTACGGGGACCTGTGTGTGGGTCATTCCCAGAGTCCCAAACTAACCAGTCGAGACCAGAGAACGAGGCTTTACGGGGACCTGTGTGTGGGTCATTCCCAGAGACCTGAGGGGAACCATAGATGAATGCAGCCTCTTCCCCACATCCCACATCAGACGGGACCCATAGGACGCCGACTGCCCACCAATCCTTGTGACATCTCCCTTGATAATTGTTGGATTTCTTATTTTGAAGTGACCCACGGTGACTGGCGACAGACCAACAGAGCTGTGTGACAGGCAGTGACGTGTGCAAACGTGTCCTGTTGTAGCGTCGGGATAGCGGCTGATTAAGATTCAATTGGTTAGAAAGGTCTTGAGCACTCATCCCTAATGAGTTGGAGCACGAGAGGGTCCATCCCAGATCTCCCATTAATTCAAAACTAGAGGCTGCTCAGTTTCACTTCATCTACGGTGCATCATTTAGATTCTCATTTGAGTCAATCACGCTTGACTTTTTTCAATGTGACCGAGGAGAATGATTACTGCAGTAACACTGTTCACAGTCAAGAACAAAATTATCATCTGGATATCTTCAACTACCTAACAGGTAATTAAAAAGGCTAAAGACCAAAGCCATAAACAGATTTAATGTGTGCG
>JACXGI010000589.1:39401-126920 GCA_016801175.1 Esox masquinongy
GACACGATGACTCCTACCTGGACACGATGACTCCTACCTGGACACGATGACTCCTACAGTTTTGCTCAAAAGTTTGCATATCCTTGAAGAATTGGTATATATACAGCTCCAGAAAAAATTAAGAGACCACTGCACCTTTTTCTTTCCTTTCCAAAAAAGTTGAAAAGGAAGGTTTTGAGTGAGGAACAGAAGCGTTCAATTTGTAGTTGTCTCTTAATTTTAACCCCTCTGTTCCTCACTCAAAACCTTCCTTTTCAACTTTTTGGGAAAGGAAAGAAAAAGGTGCAGTGGTCTCTTAATTTTTTCCGGAGCTGTATATATACCATTTGTAAAGATAACATGAGTGAGCAGGCAAAACACATTTATTATTTATTATTATTTATTATATATTATTATTTCTTATGGGATTCATATTCAACTGTAATGAAAGAATGAAATATAACCCCTGTTCAAAGGTCTGCATACCCTTAGTTCTTAATAATGTGTATTGCCCCCTTTAGCATCAATGACAGTGTACAGTCCTTTGTAATAGTTGTTTATGAGGCCCCGAATTCTTGCAGGTGCTATAGCTGCCCATTCATCTTGGCAAAAATCCTCCAGGTCATGCAAAGTCTTTGGTCGTCTTGCATGAACCGCACGTTTGAGATCTCCCCAGAGTGGCTTGACAATATTAAGGTCAGGAGACTGATGGCCACTCCACAACCTTCACCTTTTTTCTGCTGTAACCACTGGAGGGTCAACTTGGCCTTGTGCTTAGTGTCAGTGTCGTGCTGGAAAGTCCAAGAGCGTCCCATGCGCAGCTTTCATGCAGAAGAATGCAAATTGTCTGCCGGTATTTTCTGATAACATGCTGCATTCATCTTGCCATCAATTTTCACAAGATTCCCCATGCCTTTAGAGCTCACACACCCACAAAACATCAGTGAGCCACCACCATGCTTCACAGTGGGGATGGTATTCTGTTCACTATAGGCCTTGTTGACAACTCTCCAAATATAGCACTTATGGTTATAACCATAAAGCTCTATTTTGGTCTCGTCACTCCAAATTACAGGGTGCCTGAGGCTGTGAGGTTTGTCAAAGTGTGGTCGGGCATATTGTAACCAGGCTATTTTGTGGCATTGGCGCAGTAAAGGCTTCTTTCTGGCAACTCGACCATGCAGCTCATATTTGTTCAAGTATCGTTGTATTGTGCTCCTTGAAACAGCCACACCGTCTTTTTCCAGAGCAGCCTGTATTTCTCCTGAGGTTACCTGAGGGTTTTTCTTTGTATTCCAAACAATTCTTCTGGCTGAAATCTTTCTTGGTCTACCTAACCTTAACTTGGTATCAAGAGATCCCCGAATTTTCCACTTCTTAATAAGTGATTGAACAGTACTGACTGGCATTTGCAAGGCTTTGGATATATTTTTATATCCTTTTCCATATTTATAAAGTTCCATTACCTTGTTCCCAGGTCTTTTGACAGTTCTTTTCTGCTCCCCATGGCTCAGTATCTAGCCTGCTCAGTGCATCCACATGAGAGCTAACAAACTCATTGACTATTTATGCACAGACACTAATTGCAATTTAAAAAGCCACAGGTGTGGGAGATTCACCTTTAATTGCCATTTTCACCTGTGTGTGTGTAACCTTGTGTGTCTGTAACAAGGCCAAACATTCAAGGGTATGTAAACTTTTGATCAGGGCCATTTGGGTGAGTTCTGTTATCATTATGATTTAAAAAGGAGCCAAACAACTATGTGATAATAAATGACTTCATATGATCACTATCCTTAAAATAAAAGACAGTTTTTTTGCATGATCAGTCATATTTTCAAAATCAATGCCAAAATGACACAATCTCTGCCTGGGTATGCAAACTTATGAGCACAACTTACCTGGATATTATGACTTTTACCTGGAAATCATGACTTTTACCTGGACATCATGACAGTCCTCGACAACCAGGCTTTGTATCGGTTAGATTTATGTACTGAAAGTTTATTTTTTTCTTTCTAAATGCTGAGCTTTGTCATTATTCCTGTCAGGTAAATATTTTCTGCCTGTTTGTCTCATCCCATGTGTATCGAGTATGTTCCCTTATAACTGTGTTGATGCTGAAAACCGATAAAAAAAATGTAGAAATTCCCCAAAAAAGATTATGGATTGGTTTACCAAAGCCTAAACCAATTTCACTTCTTTCCTTAATGTCACAGGTCACTGATGTTCAATCTCAAGATGTTATGACTGATGTGATATTATTTCCTTATCTCCTTCAGCATTTTAAAAGGTTGTAATTATTGCACGAACTTGTGGTAACTTTTTTATGAGGCTTGCAAATCTTTGTTTCATAACCACTAAAACACAACTTTGTTTCCCCCCGCACAGAGACAACGTAATTTAGGATTTTCCTAGGTGAATGGCTTCCTGTGCTTCAGAACAGTGCCCTTCTCTCCCAGATGAATGACAGGGAACATTTATTTGTGGACAAGAAATTCAACAAACTCATTACACAAACATCACCAGAGACACATGAACATGCCATAGAAACAGGACTACGTTCCCAGGGGAGGACAGTCAATCCCCCTGGATCTCAGGGAATTAGACCGGATATGGTTCTCTGTTTCCTGTGTTGGGTCCCAGTCGGTCTGGGGGCCTCTGTGTGCTGCATTCTGTTGTTAATGTACGGGCCAAAAGATGACGTGTAAGCAGTTGTGGCATACATCAACATCTTGACGGGATTACCATGACAACAGTGTTACCATGGTCAGTTTAAGGAAAGGTTCCTGTAGGATCTTTCAGGTGTTCTTTAAATGGAAACTGTGGGGGAGCCACGGTGAGTTCTTTCAAAGAGTCAAATAACCCCTTTTTAATGATTCCTCAAAGAAGGTTTTGAAGACGGTTTTGGGGTTTGATTTTGATGGCGTGTGTTCTAGTGGTTCTTTAGAGAAACCATTGAAAGGAATTCTTTGAAATACTGTTTTACCCATTATCTTTGAAGAACTTAGTGTTTCCACAATAATGTATTTTCTCTACAATGTTTTACGTATTTAAAATGTTGGTATTATGAAAGATTGGATAGAAGTGTAGAATGTTATTTAATTACCAGACATAAAAGGAAAGAAAGTGTGTAATGCATATTCAGTAATTTTATGTACGTATTCATGTACTTCATTAGCCTTTGAAATGAGGTTTGCTAATTTACATTTTAGCCACAGGGTTTTCAGCAGCCTTGTTAAAATTGCCAAATGTATCCAAATGTATCCTCTGTATCGTTCTTGCATTCACACCAATTATTTAGATCATGAGGCACTTACAGAATATAGATCTGTGAAATAAAGACACTAATATGCACTGAATATGGCATCAATGTCAATTTTATGAAGCAGATAAGTGGGTGTTTTAAAAAAAAAAAAAAAACAAGATTGATTTGTTTAAAGGCACCTACACATCTCATACCAATAGCGCATTTGCAATCAGTGCTGTTCCCGTCACTGACTGTGGCTCTGTTTAGCGGCTATGTCTCTGGTTGTCGAAGGGCCGTGAGACAGTGAGCGCTGGGGAAAGATCAGGGGTGACAGGGTTGAGCCCCCGAGGGCCCAATGCTGTGAGTTCCCTCCGTCCTCCACATATTAAACCCCAGTAGGATGTGCTCATTGGACATCATCCACTTTTCCATCCACGCATGTGTCATGGTGTGAAGTGTGCCATTTTTGTTAATGCCAAAATTTAGAGGTCCCTCCTCTAACCGCGTCTTGTTCCTATTTTTCCTCCCATTTTGTCACGGCTAGATGTAATAACGACTGAGATGGATAACATACTGGCTGAGTATTTTGTCTAGCACGAGAAACCACTGTGGCTTAAAAGGGATGGTTCAGGATTTTGTCTAGCACGAGAAACCACTGTGGCTTAAAGGGATGGTTCAGGATTTTGTCTAGTACGGGAAACCACTGGCTTAAAGGGATGGTTCAGGATTTTGTCCAGCACAAGAAACCACTGTGGCTTAAAGGGATGGTTCAGGATTTTGTCTAACACGAGAAACCACTGTGACTTAAAAGGAAGGTTTGATTAACCTGGGGATGTCATTTTCATGTCCCTGTACCCTGTATGAATTAAGATGGAGTTATTAGCGTTGTGGATCTTACAGTTTTAGGACCCAGGGACCTCCTTCAAATTCATCAGGGATCTCATGATCGAAACACAACTCAGCCCAAACTGGAAAAAAAAATTATAATAATTTTTTCCAGGGGTGTTTATATTAAATACTTGTGTAATATGAACAAATTATATCCTGCATTATTCTACACATTTTGCAGTGAGGTAGCGAGAAAACATACTAGTTTCAAGGCTTATAAATTAATGTATGTCATTGTGTGACAACCCACCCCGTTCTGCCTGCCATTTCCTCTCTCTGTGATGTTTTCTTTTGTAGTGTGATGGTGGGTGGAGCTAAGGGGGGTAATCAGTGTTGATTGGGCACACTTGGGTCAGGGGAAAGAGGCCCTGGTTCCCCATTCTTCTGGGAGACCTCTCATCACATTGACTTTTTAGTTATTTGATTTTGTAAATAAATATTATTTTTTATTATTTCATCTGGTGTGTGGTTCCCATCAAAGTCACAGCTTATAAGCCAGGTTGTGTCAGAAGTATAATGTTGAAAACGTGATTGGTGGATTAATTACAATATTCAATTAATGTATTCATCAAATGCATAAAGAGTCCAAACGAAATGTTAATTCTGCATTTTACCGATCTTCTCCAAAGTTGGATAGGTGCAAGCAACTGCAACATTGAGCAACCATGGAGCAATTAGATTCCTGAGTGATAAAACATAATATTATTATTATAATATAATAATAATATTATCATGTTGTATCATATCACACCCCAAGAATTTTTTCTTCAGTTACCTTTGCACAAACCATTCAATGTATGGTTGTTGTTAAAAAATACATTTTAAATAAATAAAATGATCTGTCAGTAGACCATGCAGCCAAGCGTTTCCTGGCAATGTGACAAAAACAAGATGCAAATATTCCTTATGATGTACACACTGAACACAACCGGCCACTTGTGTTTGCATTCTGTCATACATTTGGAAAGGAGCCATTCATCAAAACACTGACTGCTTCAGCAAATAGTCTCCAAATCCAGCATGCCAGTGGTTTTTTTTTAACGATTGATCCTTCAGTTTGTTTTTCCAACATTTCACAGATGAGAGCCAAATGATCTCTGATCAAATTAACTGCCCTGTTGATCGGTTTATTTTCAGAGTGGTTGGGTTTTACCCACCAGGGAAAATGGACATGTTATTGTCATAGAGTCTCGGTTATGATGTGTCAAACCCACAGAAAGCACTTTGACCTGACCTAGTGTGTTACTTATACGACACGGAGACCAACAACTTCAATCCTTCTTTGTATTAGGCAGCAGAGAAGTATGGTATGTATTCCAGTGCGATATTACACTAAAAGTATGTTTTTGGGTTTATAAATGAAAGTAGTTGATCGTGGACTTCTGAAACTAAAGGAGAGAATATGCTCCATACCATGTCAATGAATCTGCTCAAGAGACTCTGACAATTTTATTTCCATCACTGCGTACATCACCTGAAATCATTCAACTGAAAATAATTCATCAGGCCCTGATCTATGGATTTCACGTGACAGAAATAAGCTTGTGGTGCAAATTGAACATATCTGGGATCTTTCATTTCAACTCGTGGACCAAGAGAAATATGTTGTTTTTTTATTTTGGTTTAGTGTAAATAAAGGGCCTGGTTTCCAAAATCCCAGACTATCCCTTTAATCTATTTGCTGTGGCTCCTATAGTCTATAGTATGTGAATCCCTGTTTGAGCTGACTGAATCCAGATTGTATGTCATGTAGAAGTATGAGCTTAGAGGTTAAAGGCCAAAGTAAGTTCCCAAGCCGTCTCTTCAACAACCAGGCTCCCAATGGGCTAATTTCAGAAGTGCTCGGCAGTTATATGTGAGTCCTTAAGTATCAGGATGTTGGATGTACAGTTCAATCACTCCTCCTGAAATGAAGTGAATCTCCCATGCATACTGTAGCTGCGACTGGGCTGGGAATCAGGTGATTTACTCATTCATGAGTGCCCCTGATCCGAACCACTATCCAGCCATACATCATTCTGGGCCCTGGGGTGCATTTGAAGTGTAAAGTGGTGTTAAAGACCTCCTTGGGGGAGTTTGGAGCGCCCATTCATGTCAAACGGAACATTCCGTAGCAGAGATTTTTCAACAACAATCCCCATTAGCACTTTATTGCATTAGGACGTCTGCTAAAACAGGGGTTCCCATCCACCGGCACGACCCCAAAATGGGGCACCTGAGCCTCCTGGGGAGTGAAAACATTGTTATACCTTTGAAAAAGATGTTTAGAAATACATAGATATATTATTTATATATATTCCCTTTATATATCACAAAGGGAGTGTCATGAGTAATTACATGTATTAATTTTAATGTCATTAATATAATGCGCCCTGTTATAAAAACATCACTCACAATGCAAACTTCAAAATGACATCCCTAAGTAGCTTCCACCTTGTAGAAGTTCTAAATCTCAATTACAGCAACACCTGTTGGCATTCAAATCAACTCTCCCCTTACAGCGCACTTGCTTTACCCACTTTCAGTTTTGGTTGACCAACATACAAACCCTATAAAAACTGTATTTTATGATATTTAAGAAATTAAATAAATTTTTAAGCCTAGTTTTTGACTATAAGAATCAAGCTCAATGGAGAATCAACACTGACTTCAATGTTTTAGTCCTTGACTAGGTTTAATCTGTGTCTGCAAAACTGGCCCTAAAAGTCTACTTTATTTCAAGCAAAGGCTGACCCTACATTTACTTTGCCAGGGAGGCAAAGCGAAGATACATTCTGGAGGCTGTTCCAGGTCCGTGCTCAGATCATCTGAGCTCCTGATTGGACAGATGAAGTCCTATCGTAAGCCTCTGCATTCGCTGCCAACTCAAGCAAGGAGTACATGGCTATAGAAAGAACCACCGTCATTGACAAGACATCATCTTCCCATTCATTTGATTAAGTCCCCCTGTTCCTGCCTCAGTCCTTGCATCAGCAGGGCTTGAGTCGTATTACATGTAGTGATACCATCCACTCAAACCATTTATTTGGGGGAAAGTGTTCAGGCCTCACACGCTCGGTGTGCTTTCTGTCCAAACCTCATTTTTCCACCAGGACGAGAGCAATGAATATGAAGCATTTTCCATCTTATATTTAAATAAAACAGAAGGATCATGTTTGGGATCTTCACATGACAGGCTCAGTAGAAGTAATAGTGACACTGACAATGAAAGACCAGTGAAACAGCATATCACTTTAAGGTCACAACAATGACAAATAAGGCTTAGTGCTCAGCAGGGACCAGGAAATATGTAAAACCCATTAAAGCAGATCTGGAGTTCTCCTCCATTGCCTGTGTCCTGCAAGCCCTATGCTCCTAGTTATTCTCTGTGTGAAAACATTTCCATTCATCAAGAAGTACGTAGGTTTCTGTGTCAAACAGTTAAGTTGTCAAATGCTTTTTTTTCATCTTACATTTGTGTAATTTAGGGCCATTGAAATTTTGTTTTAAGGCCCCCAAACGGCACAATCATCTAAGTCACAGCGGTCAGGGTTCAAACTCTGGACGCAACATTGCAACAGTGTCCAGGGGTCTTGCAGAGGACAGTGCAAATTGTCTTAGCAGTGCCTGAAGCATGATGGGTAAGATGTTTGGCTTGGGCTGACCTGTCTCATCATGCTCTGGTAACTACTTGGGGCTGATCAGGTGTCTGTAAGTTCAGTCATGGTTGTTGGCTGAAGAGCACACTTTCCTCCAAGTGTGTATTTTCTGGTGAATACATCCTGGTTGAACAAGCGGTGTGACACAGTGCATCACGACTTGACGAGACGGGCATCGGAGGACATGTCTCGATTTTAAACTGTCCTTGAACTCACTGGGGGCTGCTGCTATGACGCAAGGCCATCAGCCCAAATCAGACATCACAACACTGAGAGGTGGAGAAGAAAGTGTTTAGAAACTGACTGAGGTTTTTATGAAGTAGTCAGTTTGGGTCATTTGTTAGGTAATTTATTTAGCTTTCTCCATTCTCTACCATAAGGCAGTATCATTTTTCAGAGATCATCCCTTGCTCCTGTCACTTTATGTTTCTGGCTTCAAAAAAAAATATAGACCACACAGTTTCTATTCAGCAGTTTACTTTGATACGTTTGTTTGGCTTGGTTTCTGGAGTTTGTTTAGTAAACTCAAGACCTCCCAGTCTCTACAGTAGTCTTTGAGGCAGTCTGTAGGTGATTTGAGGTACCTTTATACAAAAAGTAATGTACTTTGAGGCAAACAGTCTCAAATGCACTGAAATACTTTAGTTTAAAACATTTATATTTTTTACTGTGATTGTGTCACATAGCTATCGTAAGAGGGGAGCAGAGGAGAAACATTTAAACACATACTGATGACTTAATTGGGACCTGGTGTGAGTGACAATCGGAGACACAACAATGAAGGAGTCCGGGGTGAGTTCGTGAACCATGGGAAACCGGGAGATGACGGAGCTGTCCGTCACCTCACCGTCACATTACCCAAATGTATAACCTGGTTGCACTGCCACTTTTTTTCTGAGAATGAGGCATCTGAATAGAATTTTGCAAGAAAGATGTTATTTATTTGTCTAAAGCAAAATTACATCTCTCTACCCCAATCCCAATCACTGAAAGACAACGTGCCACCTTCTTGTTGTAACTGTGATGTGTGAGTATGGCAAGTGTGTAAAAGGTGAGGCAAACATGGAATGAAAACCGAACCAGGAATAGCAATCAAGTCTTTCTTTACTTGTCGTAGAAAAAAGGTCAAACAGCACCTCAGTAATTAAAGAAAAGAAAAAACAGTTCACTGCTTGTATCACTGTAGGACTTCAATAAATGACCAAGCAAGAACAGTGTGCTGGTTTCTCTTTTCTTCAATTTTACATCACTTTTTAGAGACAGAGTACATGCAGCAAGTTCAATTTGAGATTGCAAGTGTCTTTTGAATTTTGTACCTTGACAGATTATTTTGTGTTAGTTACTTTTTAATGTCTATCTCTTCACTGGAATAGGACATAAAATCATGAAATATATAGCTCTATCTCTCTAAAACGTTTTTTATAATCTAAATGTTATAGAATTTCAGAAAATGCATATGCAGTTTAGCATTCTGGAATGAAAATCCTTCACCTATGGGCCATAATTCCCAAAGTAATCTACAAAAAGTTTACCTTTCTGCAGAGGCAGGTTATTTGTTTTAAAGGAACTCTCAGGAGATCTGCTGAAAGTGTGGTAATGCCACTGGGACACAGTGTCTAGAGGCATCACTCCACATCCAGTACTACCGATGACAGGACATCAGTGGAGGAATTTGAGGTTTCAGTGGTCACTGTATCACATTTGCATGGATCTGCTGTGTGGTTTTAAAAAGGTTAGGGATGATCCATTGGCCTGCTCTCAAAGTCTATCAAATTAAATAGTTCTGTGGGAGAACTATTTAATCTGATAGACTTTGAAAACAGGATTGAGTAAACTCCCTTCTTTAAGCATTCTTTCCCCATCTGTTCCGTAATGCTCTCTCTGAAATAAGCCCTGACAACGAGAAAGCATTCATTTTAATCATCCCCAGTTCCAAATTGCGCTTTGTATTTTAGCTGAGCATATGGAGCACACAGGTTTTCAATGGAGCACATGGATCACACATGATGAAATCTTGTGTTTACATGGAGCACACAGGATTTCCTCATGGCTTAATCAAACCTGAATTCCTTGCTTTAGACATTTGTTTATTATTTTACCAACATGAACTGTAAGAAAGCAGTTCTCATGACCTCTCAGCGCCTGGCACCTGACGTTATTCTAACGTCCCTACGAGTAATAAAACCATAGACTGGGATCATATTCATAGTTCCACACCACCAGGGTATTCTGGGTAAATGGATACCTCAGAATAACAGAGATAATTTCACTCTGACACACAACGTAGAGGAAATCTAAAATGAGATCAAACCTCCCAAAGGAGAAGGGAAAATTATTTAAGCAGTTTGGGGATGGCAGAATTCATGAATATAGAATAGTTTTTGTCAAGCAATACTTTGTCCATTTATTCAGAATCATTTTCCCAGAAGTCATTGTTAACGATCTGAGATTTGTGATGATTCAGTTGTTTTATATTCATCATATTGTCTGATGCTACTGTATAAAGAGCATGATATCAGCTCCTATTCCCTCTGGCTCCTTAAATGGAGGAGCAGGCCTACAGGTGTCTGTGGGTGTGATTGTGTTTGGGTGTGAGTGCGTGTGTCTGTGAGTTGTATGTACAGGTGTGCAGTTTTTAACATCAAAGTGAGGTAATGAAAATCATATTTGTCCGGTCCTGACTTTGAAAATAAGCTTCATCAGAATTGGCATTATGTTTATTGTTAGTGTTAGAATTTGGTTTTAGAATTAGGAATTAGTTCAGGGGTTAGGGGTTATAGTTCTTTTTCAGACCTTTTTCAGAGCTGATCTGATCTAATTGGTCAAAAGACCAATTAGTGAGAAAGGAAAAACAATCTGAATTGGGCTGCTTGTGTAAACCTGGCATGTTGAGGCCTACATCTGCAAGTGTTAAAGAAATTGGCAGATGAGTAACAGATTTAGCAGTAGTAAAGGTTGCTCATTAACAATGATATTGTTTTAACAAAATTAATGAAGTGCATCCTGCTACTTGTGTCAACTTAAATTCATTCTTGCACCATTTTCTTCACAAGATATTAAAACTGATCAAAGATAAACACGTTTTTATTTAGAACCACCACTTCTACCGGCAATGCCTGATCATAACGCGTAGGCCTACTGAAACATGTTGTATACCACTTTCAGGAGGTGATAAGTTTGGACGCTCAGAGACAGAAAGAGTAAAGTCCACAGATGGTTGTGATGGGCAATCACAACCCATTTCCTCCCCAGTTACCACGACAACAGAGCTAATCTTAAACAATGTCCTGTTATTTTGTCTCTGTGTTTCAAAGAAGAACTAAAGAAAAAGTGGCTAGTTGAATTGCATGAAAATTCTCACGGAATGATGACTGCTATCCCGATTCCTTTACCAGACGCAGTAGAGACCATGCGCGGGAGTAAATTAAGCTCGGAGCAGGTAATGCACCCGCGTTCTCCACACTTTGGCTTCCAGTTTTAAACACTGCTAAATGCTCTGCTAAACTAGGGAGCATTGGTATCGATCATTTGTTATTGTCTCTATTAACGTCCAAGGTGTCAGATCCTAGCAAATTGCCTATATATTGAATCAAGCAAATTGCAATGTATCCACAGTTGATTTTTCCCCCAATAGTCAAACTAGGTCTTAGACTGGGCTTAGGTACTGTATGATTTTTAAATCCAGGTTAAAAATACTTCTCTTTTCACGTGCCTATGACTGAGCACTAAAATTAACCACACTGTTTAGCCTTACAGCTTCCTATATTTTTATCCCGTTTTTATTCTTTTTTTATTTTCTTATTCTATTTTTTCTTATTATGATGTTTTCATTTGTTTTTATGTTATCGTATTTTTATATTTTTTTCTTTTTCTTTGTAAAGCACATTGAATTGCTTCGATGTATGAATTGTGCTATATAAATAAACTTGCTAGCTATAAACTACTGCCAGTGTCTCCGCTCTTCCCCCACCCCTTCTGAGTCTGGACTCAAAATGAATGTTGACATATAATACAGTGCTTAAGCAAAACTATGGCAGGTTTGAATCAGTCCCAGCTCTGAAGATCTAAAAGCACAAAGCATCAACTAAGCGTCAGGATAAACCGTCAAGAGTCAAACTGAATTTATCAAAACATTCTTGTTTTTGTGACCTCTGAAGCACATTTGTCCGCATAACTGTCAAATGGAAAACATGTGTAGAATATAAGATTGTGTTTCCATGAAACACCTCTATGAAGAGTAGATTTGGAAAGCGTAGAGGAACAGTACTTAGGTCCTAAAATACCTTACATTTCTATCTGATTCAATTCGTCTCAATCAAGTTTTGTAAGTGATTATGGTTATGTTCTTTGTGAAGTAGATCTCAGGTTTAGTCACTGTAGTCAGGGATGGATGAATTGTGGTGAGTTTTATTTAGATTCCTAACTCTAACCCATAATAGGGCTCAATCTGAATATTTTTAGTGGAGGCTTTGCATACACACACTTTTCACACACACACTCAAACACACACACACACATACACACACACACACACACACACACACACCACACACACATGCTGCCTCAAAGTAAGGAAAAATCTCTGTCAAAAGCAGTATCAAGATAGACATTTTTCCAGCAGTCGATTTATCCTGAAAGAAAATTCCACGCCAACATGTTTATGTTTTATTAAAAATATCAACAACAGGACATTACATTCTACCACGACCTCCATGTAATGACCTGATGGCAAGTTACAGTTTGAGTACCAGGCTACATTTACTTTAATGGCATGATCATTTCTATCTGTCCGGTTTCCAAGTCAGTGTATTATTTGTGCTGAGGAAATTACATTATCATAATGTAAAGATTTACCCATTGAAATAGCCTTATCGGGCTGTGCACAACCTGTTCAGTTCTGCTTATAAATGTCAGATAAGAAAGAGTAACATTTGTACTGTTTTGCGGTCTTTCTTACCCTTTCTTTATTTTTAGCTTTATTTATTGAAGGAAAAAACTTTGACTCTGCCTTCTACACAAAATAAATGTTTAGCTCAAAATAAATAAGAATACCACAAATACCAACATAATTGGAAACACCGATATAAACAGTCATACTGACATAAACAGTCATACTGACATAAATAGTCATACTGACATAAACAGGGTTGAACTCGTTCAGTGACATCGATTGTTTCAAAGGCTTACAATAGGTCTACAAACAGGGCAACACAATGCACATGGTCCTACACATTGACAATGTAATTCCACACCAGTGAGCTTGTAGAAACTGAAGTGCTATTCTCAGGCCTAAACTCTAACTGAAGTACATTTACAACTCAGATCTCAGACTGTAAAGAACATAGCAGAACAACCACCAATGCTTCTAAACTTTCTGCTACACATCCAGCTTTCCACATTGACAGAATACTGGATAGTGATATTATGCACTTATTTAAGGTAAACAGAAATGGAGAACATTTGCTTCTAGTGTGTAAAGTAGATTATGGAGGATCTAGTGTGTACAGGTGTGGGTTAATACTCTCTCAGTCTCAGTGCACATTTTACACAGACAGGTCTCTGCTCTGTGGATGAAATACAGCATAGGATCCCAAACAGTCATTTCAGCAGACTGCATATATCACCTCTAGTCACTTGTGTTCATTCATCCCCCTGAAAGGGAGTTTAGGGGGGAAACGTAATCACTGTAATTCACTTTAAGTATTCATCTGTGTTATCTTGGCTACAGGTCGTAAGTCACAGGGTGAGATGAGCTACAGTTAGAGGAGTCGTTCTGAACGCCACGATACGCATCACAACAGTAGTGTTGAGTGAAGACCAGAGTGTGCAGACGGCATCTCCGGCTACGCTAAGTCGTCTGTCAGTTGGTGCTTCAAAAATGTTTAATTCTCGCACATTCATTTAAAAAGACTGTGTGATAATTACTTATTACAGGCTACTTATTGCCTGTGGTCTTGGTTTCTACTATGATAAACACAGAAACCTCGCATCAAAATGAATCACTCTCCCACCCATCCGCACACCATCCATACCACAGCCTGATCCCAGGCTCCAATGCAAAACCTGCCTCATGGGATCATTTGTGGAGAGCTGAAGGGTTTGGCAGTCCCATCCAAGTAAAAGGAACAGTAAATGTTGTCCCCCACAAATCATACAGAACCCATCTGGGCCAATCATTGTAGAATTGTGACTGCCGGATCTCAGTGATATGATGCACTATGGTGCATGATGCATCAGAATTGCACCAGTGCAATATTGAGTGTGTTAGACTGACTCATATCCCTGAGCATGTTTACCAAATGTCATTACTCTTTTAGCTCTATATTCTAAAAGTTTTCCTTTTAAATCAAACATTTGCTGTGAAGGCTATTTGTGTACATATTGGTTTTAGCATTTAGAAAGTACAACAATTTGAATAAATACGGTGAGAAAATTACTGTTACATATTAATATAATATCCAAATGAAGCAGTTATGTTTAGCATGTTATTCACATATCCTTCATTGACCCATTGATCCCACCAAACACTTAGTATCTTCTCTGGGCTTGCTTTGGCCTGTACTGCAACCTCCTTTGGTTGCTATTTGTTTTGAGGAATTTCTGCCTTGAATATCATCTTTGGCAAATTAAAGGCATGTTCAGTTGGATTTAAATCTGGAAGTTAATTTGGCCAGTCAAGGACTTCCCACTACATTTGGGCCACAAAACAAATCCCGGTTGCCTTGGCAGTATGTTTGGACAGCCTTGCTGTATGATGAAGCGTGGTCAAATGAGTTTGGAGTCATTTGCTGGTACTTTAGTAGACTTTTCAATACACCTCTGCATTGAGTGTGCTACTGCCATCAGCAGTGACATCATCAAGGAAGGGATGTGAGCCATCCAATCCAGAGGTTTTCCTTGGCCTCAGCAATTGCTAAGTTTAACGGTGCTTTCCTTTTTTCCTGAAGGTTTTGACTGTAGTTGTTGATAAGCCTAAGGCTATAGATGTGTTTTGGGATCATTCTTTTTGATTTTCCATTCTCCTAATGTCTTTCTTTTTTTTTCTTTTGCAGATCAGTCATTAATGTCAACCAAGTCAATGGTGAATACTGTCATTATTAGCATCATTTTGTCCCTTTTTGTTTTTTCTTTTTCTAATGCATAATTTCACACTTAATCACACAAAATACAGACAGACAAACACAATACTCTGTAAGTGGTGTGTCGTCGCTTGCTTTTATATCCAGGAGATGTGAGGGTCCATGTTCCAGGAAAACCACAATACAAACAGCATGTGTGTTGGTGCACCAGTCTCCAGTGAGACTAACAATGTGTGCAGTTGCATTTGTCTGACTGACACTCGACAACCTCCCCGGACCTGGAAAGCACCACATGTTCTTGGTCTTGTCATTGTGCTATTTGTTCAGCACAGATCCTGCTTCTGGGTTACATACACATGTACCTCGGGTATGTATATTGTGGATTGTGACCAGATACACGACTGTGCCTGTCTTAGGTTGTCCCAATATCACAGTTGGGATCTTACATGTCACTGGCTAACCAGCCCTCTTCACTGGCCACACTTCAGGTCACATGTCAGGGAGGATTGGAGGATGTAATATATGTCACAAGTACTTCTCAAGCAGCCCGTAGCACACAGCAGTTTTATCATGTGTTACCATAAAAAAGGTGCACCACCCACATGCCGCAGCATCCAAAGTCCCCCAGAGCACGAGTCAAATCCACCACCGAACTACAAAAACTTGGTGTAGTCCTAATGGCTTTCTTGACATTTTTTGACACTACTTAGGTCCTTATTTTGACAGACACCAATAGCTAACTGAAAAAGTAAATGCAGCGCCTAGAATCAAAAGTATACATTGACAGCTCTCTAATGCCTGAACAAATTATGTTGAAACACATCTGACCTACCAGAAACGCCTTTCAAGCCAATTCTCCCAATACTTTCAGGGACCTGAAATGGTGAAACCAGTATACACACCAGTATCCTCTAATAAATTATGAAGAATTTATAGTTTAGCCTAATAGTTTGATTTAAAATCCAATATTTAATAGTATACTGCCAAGGGTAAAAGAAATGTGAATATCCTGGCCTGATTTATATGCATGTATGGGCAAGGAAATTACGATGTGATTTTTTTTAATTTAATGGCATCGATTCAGTGTGATTTTGCAACAGTTTATTAAATGGAGTTTTTTTAAGACTCAATCCAAGGTTCAGTTTCACTTTCAGGGGTTAATGTCTATGGTGAAAAGACAACATTTCAATGTTTTAAGTGAAAGATTGTGAAGTGAAAGTAAATGTCTGCCTACGATATGAAAAAATGAATGATACAGGTAAGGTTAGCATAACCTCTGCATAGGTAGGGATAGGGTTCAGATTGTCCAGTATAATGTTATGGTGTTAAAGGTTATGGTTAGATTCATGTTTGTGAATGATGGTTGGGTTCAGGGATAAGGTTCATGTTAGGTATTGAGGTTAGTATTAGGTGTAATTTCTGAATGGTAATCAAACTCACAGAGTTAAGGGAAGGCAGAGTAGGGAACAACATTTGCGTCAAAGCCAGGAACCCCCAGCCCTTCCATGGATTTGATAAATTACCCTTCCATGTATTTGATTAAAAAAAGCTAGCACACCTGATTAGACTTGTCAACTTGTCATCTACCTCTTTATTGCTGATTCATGTGTGCCTGTTTAGAGATGCAACAAAATTGTGAAACTTCTGGGGGGAGGTCATAAAAGAGTGTGGAATACCAGTGACCTGAGAGCATTTAGGGCTACTTGACTAGATAAAAGACAGAATAACATATTTTTCACCTTGACGACTTTGAGATTCAATCTTGTAAAATCATGATTACAGGTCCGAAACCATAAATCATACTTGTGCAAAATAAAAATATGTACACTACCATTCAAAAGTTTGGGGTCACTTTGAAATGTCCTTGTTTTCCATGAAAACATACATGAAATTAGTTTGAATAGGTAATATAGCAAAATGAATAGGAAATATAGTCAAGATTAGAAATAATTATTTTTAATTGAAATAATAATTGTGTCCTTCAAACTTTGCTTTCGTCAAAGAATTCTCCATTTGCAACAATTACAGCCTTGCAGACCTTTGACATTCTAGTTGTTAATTTGTTGAGGTAATCTGAAGAGATTTCACCTCTTGCTTCTTAAAGCACCTCCCACAAGTTGGATTGGCTTGAGGGGCACTTCTTAGGTACCATACGGTCAAGCTGCTCCCACTACAGCTCAGTAGGGTTGAGATCCGATAACTGTTCTGGCCACTCAATTTTAGACAGAATACCAGCTGACTGCTTCTTCCCTAAATAGTTCTTGCATAGTTTGAGCTGTAATTTGGGTCATTGTCCTGTTTTAGGAGGAAATTGGCTCCAATCAAGTGCCATCCACAGGGTATGGCATGGTGTTGCAAAATAAAGTGATAGCCTTCCTTTTTCAAGATTCCCCTTTACCCTGTACAAATCTCTCACTTTACCAACACCAATGCACCCCCAGACCATCACATTGCCTCCACCATGCTTGACAGATGGCATCAAGCCCTTCTCCAGCATCTTTTCATTTGGTCTGGAATGGATCTCATGAATGTTCTTCTTTGTGATCCGAACACCTCAAACTTAGATTTGTCTGTCCATAACACTTTTTTCCAATCTTCCTCTGTCCAGTGTTTGTGTTATTTTGCCCATCTTAATCTTTTCTTTTTATTGGCCGGTCTGAGATAAGGCTTTTTCTTTGCAATTCATCCTAGGACTCCAGCATTGCAGAGTCACCAGTCATTGAGACTGGTGTTTTGCGGTTACTATTTAATGAAGCTGCCAGTTGAGGACCTGTGAGGCGTCTGTTTCTCAAACTATTTCTCATTATATATTTTTTGTTATTGGACATAAAAACATATGAATTACAAACTGTACAGATACGTCCTTTTATCCCACTTTTAATCCCCTATCTTATAGAAACACCTCCCCCTTCCCCTTAAACAAAAAACAAAAATAAATAAAATAAATCAATAATGAAAATATATATATATATTTATATACATATGTTTCTCAGACTAGACACTTTAATGTAGTTGTCCTTTTGCTCAGTTGTGCACCGGGGCCTCACACTCCTCTTTCTATTGTGGTTAGAGCCAGTTTATGTTGTACTGTGAAGAGAGTAGTACACAGCATTATACGAGATCTTCAGTTTCTTGGTAATTTCTCACATGGAAAATCTTTAATTTCTCAGAACAAGAATAAACTGACAAGTTTCAGAAGAAAGTTATTTGTTTCTGAATATTTTGAGCCTGTAATCGAACCCACAAACCCTGATGCTGAAGATAGTGAACTATTCTAAAGGCCAGTTGTATTCCTTCTTTAATCAGTACATCGATTTTCAGCAATGCTAACATAATCGCAAAAGGGTTTTCTAATGATCAGTTAGTATTTTAAAATTATAAACTTGGATCAGCAAACACAACGTGCCATTGGAACACAGGAGTGATCGTTGCTGATAATGTTTCCCTGTATGCCCATTGTAGATATTCCATTGAAAATCAGCCGTTTCCAGCTACATAGTAATTTAAACATTGACAATGTCTACACTGTATTTCTGGTCAATTTGAAGTTAATTTAATGGACAAAAAAACGCTTTTTCTAAGTGACTCCAAACTTTTGAACGGTAGTGTGTTGGTTTATGTAAATGCTCATAAACGTCTTGCATGTCAGATTCTCTTAGTGATCGCCAAGATATCCAAAGTGTAGCAACATTTTTTTCCAATCACAGTAGATTGAAACCTACTTCAAAATAAGACAATGAATTTTTAGTCGTGCATGTGTAATTAGTAGTGCAGGTTAGTGTTTCGATTTGTGGACCTCAATATAGCAATACAGCTGTTTATTGTTGTTGGCATTGGTGACCTTGACACGTACTCCCGAGGGCTCTAAATAGATCCTAGAATAATTTGGGAGAGTTGGTATGCGCTTCAGCATACATATTCCTGTCACTTAAATTACCTGTCTCTAGTCCTGGAAACAATGTTGTGATGACATTGGCATGTCCTCTTGTGGCACAATGTTTAGGTCCGTACACAACATAAAGAAAAGGTTTTGTCTTGGGCGCATGAATGCGGGAGGGGTCAGTGACTATTGTCGCTGCGTTTCAATAGCTTGAATCACCACGATTAGAGCGCTGCGGAGAGACGAAGGACCGTAGTGAGAGCTGACAGTCAGGACTGCAGTAGCTTACTGGAATTGTATTAACTTGTTATAAGACTGCCGGACAACATCAAGGGATTATGGAACCACACCTTAAAAGGTCAATGCGCGTTTCCCGCAGTTTTCACTCATACTTCGTAAATGTTTTAATTTTTAAAACCACTTGACACGACAAAGACTGGTGAAATAACAGAAGAAACTATGTAAATGTGTTGATCAATGGATTCACGCGTATATAGTATGGAGGAACTGGGTCGTCAACATGAGTTTTGATACTGCCAATGACGCCAACTTCTGGAGTAATGGTTCCTCAAAGCTGTACGCGGAGACACGGGTGCCGTTGTCTGCAAACCATTCAAATGTGACCATAGCGAATGACACAGAGAAGAGTGCGCTGGATCTTACCCGAGCCGTACCAGTCGGTGTAGTTCTGGGGGCTTTCATTCTGTTTGCGATAGTGGGCAACATACTCGTGATACTGTCCGTTGTGTGCAACAGACACCTACGCATCCCAACAAACTATTTCATTATCAACCTAGCCATTGCGGACCTGTTGCTAGGGACCACGGTGTTGCCAGTGTCCGCTACACTGGAGATTCTCGACTACTGGGTATTCGGGAGGATATTCTGTGACATATGGGCAGCGGTGGACGTGTTGTGTTGCACTGCTTCCATCATGAGCCTGTGCGTAATATCCATAGACCGCTATATAGGGGTGCGCTACCCACTGCAGTACCCCTGTATTGTTACGGAGAAAAGAGCCATTTTGGCCATGCTAGGCGTGTGGGTTCTCGCCACTGTCATCTCCATTGGACCTCTGCTCGGATGGAAACAACCACCATCAAATGACGATACCATTTGTCCCATCACCGAAGAGCCCTTTTACGCGCTCTTCTCGTCCCTGGGTTCATTTTACATACCCCTGGCTGTCATCCTGTGCATGTACTGCCAGGTGTATGTAGTGGCCAAAAGGACCACTAAAAACCTAGAGGCGGGAGTCATGAGAGAGAGCATGGACTCGAGTGAGCTCACGCTCAGGATCCACTGCAAAAACGCACAGCTGCAGGAATGCTGTGGTTCGGGCAAAGGCCATCCGCGGAGCACTCTGACCGTGAAACTGCTCAAGTTCTCCCGAGAGAAGAAAGCTGCTAAAACTCTTGGTGTTGTGGTGGGCATGTTTATTCTCTGCTGGCTGCCGTTCTTCCTCGTGCTGCCCATTGGTAGGTTTGGAGTTTGATTGAGTAGCAACACTTGTTTACCTTAGTAACATTAGGTTGACTGGGAAACCATTCCTGTCAGATTGACACAGTTGTTATATATTAAATGGAAAACCATTCCTGTCACATTGACACAGTTGGTATATATTAACTGGAAAACCATTCCTGTCAGATTGACACAGTTGGTATATATTAACTGGAAAACCATTCCTGTCAGATTGACACAGTTGGTATATATTAACTGGGAAACCATTCCTGTCAGATTGACACAGTTGGTATATATTAATTGGAAAACCATTCCTGTCAGATTTACACAGTTGATATTTATTTGGTTTTAAAAATCAACTTTGAAAATAATTGCCCTGTTTCCAAATTTCAAATTATTCCAATTTGAATTAAATCGTTTCCTTTAAATATTTAAACAGTATGATTTGTGGATTTATTGATTATAAAAAAATATGAAAGCAAGCAGACCACTGATGGGCCAGCTTGTCCTTATCCATACTTTGAATGGCCAGCTCATTCTTTCCATGAGTATCACATCATACTCCATTACATTTTGTTAAATGATTTTTGTATGGGATGCACATTTGCCTAAGGGTTTTACATTCTTTGGCCACATATACGAGTATAGGACAAGTGAACAACATTATTTGGCTGTGAGTTAACAGAATACACCCTTTAAAAAGTGATATTTTAACTAGGTACCTACTTAAGATGGTGTAAGTGGAGTGTGTGTGTGCTTTTGTGTGTGTGTGAAGTGAAAGGACAGCGCCGATCAGAACAACCTACTATCTGCTAGGGACCTCCAACACATGTGTATGTCATACAAACACGTTTTCGATCAAATCCAAATTCCTTTGCCATGAAAAGATCACCTTTTCCATTTGTTAACTTCCCAAATATGTACTGATAATGTTTGGATATCCAGTTGTTCCCTCCTGAGGCTGAGGCACGGGGTATGAAAATACGTATGTGTGGGTGTGTTTATGTGTTCAATATATCTCCATTACAGACCAGCCTTATGTGTGGACATGCATTTCAGACTGCGTAGTCTAACATAGCGTAACATATCTTACAAAATCAAGTGTCACAGATTTACATATAACATGTGACGTACTTCCCTGAGACCACGATGTGCATTTTGATGTCTGCACACGTCTGTACATCCTAGTCTGCTAGAAGAGATGTACGGGACGAGTGCAAACATTTGGGCACTTGTGCATTGTAGTGTTTGACCTGTAAACATATGCTTCCAGGGGAAAAGTTGTGTTGGAATCTGGTGTGCTGATTCATTCTTTCTTGAGAGTGCTAATGAGGTTGCTTGCAGGGCCTCCTGTAGGTTTGGCAAACTCCTCCTCCGGGGACTCATGTTCCCAGCACCTCTTAAATCAAGCGAGGATCACATCCCATTTGATTCATACCACCACTTTTGTTGTTGACACAGTTCAGACAGATGCGACAAACTTTAATACATTAGTACTCTCAAACAATCCTTGACTGTATTTATTTAAAGAACCATGCCAACCCTAAAATACTATCCATTTAGATATATAAACTGTAGCATGGTCGCGCTCTGAAATTGCAGGGCCACAGTCATCATTCACTCTATCTAGTTATTGTGCATTTAGTATGGTCATCACATTTGGCAATTGTTTAACTCTGCAATGCAAATGTCAACAAGTATATTGCCACTGGAAAACAAAATCGATAACAACTATCAACATTTGTTCAATGATCGATTTTACTCATTATTCATCACTTCCACTAAAACTCCAAAAATCACAACAATAAATGTAATTTCTCTTTTACCAAGCCTGATGTCAGTCGGCGAAGTGATACGATTATTTGCCGTGGTAATAATCTGGTTGATTTACCTGAAGTGTTCATGTCCAAATGAGGCTTGCCGGTGTTTTTTTCCGAGCTCCTCTTGTGATGTGATATTATTAAAAATGAGGTAATTGATGACAGCTATGGAGACATACATCCTCTGACCCAGCCTGTCTACGCGCCACCAAAGTGGGTGGACAGAGTCCCAATGTCAAGGGCATTGGGACATTCACTTTGAGAAATGTCAGTCTAGACTGAACAAGACGTTGATGGTGTATTTTTTGGTTGCTGCGATGTTTTGCCATGTTGGTGTATAGAGATGTTAGCTAGTGACGTAATTGATCGCGTACAATCAGGAAGTGCCTTGGGTACTGGCCTAGCCTGACTGTCTGCTTCAGATATCTGTTGACCATCATCCAGATGCACCCTGGGACTTCTATTAAAGATAATAAAAATCTATTTGTTTTGAAGGATTACGGCGTGGTTGTAATTTACACCTTCTATGGGTTTTGAAATTGGATGTCCGCTGTGTTTATGTGTTCTAGTGTGGCCACCAAAGCGGCCCTGTCTTTTGTTCTGACCTCAAAATGCTTACAGTTAATGTATCATTGGCATTATATTCAAACAACGTCATATGTTGCCTCATCTCCTGTTTTTATTTACTTATTAACAGGTATGGAGATTGACAGCTGCTGTTATCTTAGTCCTGCAATAGCAATGGAAACTGCAATATGTGACATACTTAGGCTTACTATAGATGGTGATTTTATTGGTGAGAGGGAGTCTTTACAAAGCACTCCCTCACATGTTTTCTGCTATTAACCTAGCTCACTGTCGTGCCAGTCTCTCAGCCGAATTGGATCAAAATAGCTGGATGAAGAATCTTTGGTTTTCGTAGATGCCTGCATTCAACAGACTTGTTGATATTGCAATTGGCAGGATTTCAAATCATTTTTGTGAGAGCTTTTGCAGATTGTGTTTCATGATAGCACCACTTTTTACTGCCAGTATAAACTATGCAATTCTCAAGCTGTTTGCATAGACCCTGCCAAAAGCATGTTTTTTGGTTTGTTTCACCCAACATGATGTAGTTAGTTACCACAGCCAAACATGATGTAGTTAGTAATTCAATCAATGTCATGTAGTTAGTAATCACAATAAACCTGATGTAATTAGTAATCACAATCAACATGATGTAATTAGTAATCACAATCAACATGATGTATCTAGTAACCACAATCAACATGATTTATTTAGTAATTACACTCAACATGATGTATTTAGTATTGCCCATCAACATGTATTTAGTAATCACAATCAACCTGATGTATTTAGTAACCACAATCAACCTGATGTAGTAAGTAATCAAAATCAATAAGATGTAGTTAGTAACCACAATCAACAAGATGTAGTTAGCAATCACAATCAACATGCTGTATTTAGTAACCACAATAAACCTGATGTAGTTAGTAATCGCAAACAACACAATGTAGTTAATAATCACAATCAACATGATCTGTTTAGTAATCACAATCAACATGATCTGTTTAGTAGTTACAATCAACATGATATATTTATTAATCACTATCAATATGATGTATTTAGTAATCACAATCAACATGATGTATTTGGTAATCACAATCAACATGATGTATTCAATAATTACAATCAACATGATGTATTTAGTAATCACAATAAACCTGATGTTGCTAGAAATCATAATCAACATGATATCATTAGTAGAACCAAAACCCAACCTGATGTAGTTAGTATAACCATAACCCAACATTAAGTAGTAAGTATAACCATAATCCAACATGATGTAGTTAGTTTAACCATAACCCAACATGACGTAGTTAGTATAACCAAAACCCAACATGATGTAGTTAGTTTAACCAAAACCCAACATGATGTAGTTAGTATAACCATAATCCAACATTACATAGTTAGTACAACCATAACCCAACATGATTTAGTTAGGCTTTCTATTATACCTCTATTATACATCAAAAGTACATGATGTAGTCATGTACTTTTGCGAGTAACAGACAATTTTTTAAAACTTACTTGAAAGGATCTTTAAGCCCTCTTCAAACACAGCATTTAATATGATGATTTGCGTATGCTTATGATTATTTATGTATGCTTTTAGTCCATGTGTGTGCTCAAAGTAATTTCATTCCCAGGATAATCGATGGTTTTCTTTTTAATTCCTTGCCTGGTCTGTCATTATCATATTAGTTGTTTTAGCAAATATACCCAAACAAGAAAAAACTATAAACATTTCTATATACAGCAGACTAACTGCTTCTGGTTAAATATGTTGACAGTGCTCCGCTCCTAAAAAGAGAAATGACAGTTCTGTAGCTAACACGATTAGTAAAACAAATGTGTAATTTGACATCACTAACAATAAAAGTTAAAATATGTCCTTGTCTGTCTGGACCTCTGGGAAATGAAATTCCCTAAATTCATGTCCAGTATTTTCTATGTTACTTAATCAATGCTCTGACAAACATTTCCTCTACATTGGGCTTGGACTGAAATAATGTTTATTAATAGTATTTCTATTTTTGGCAATTGATTTTAAAATTAGTGCGTAAACCATTGACCTGATGTCACATGGTAAAATCCCTATGGAAGAAAAATATGGGATAAAAGTGAATTTGACTACACACAGAAAACTACTATTGCCGCACTGCTATCGCAATATATAGACATGTAAAACGAATCACCATGACCTGTTGTCACTTCAAGTGAAGTTGAGCCCTACCAAACCCTTTGACCCCATAGACTATCAGAGACAAATGTATGGCATCTGTTCCTGCTTTGTTGTTAATCACTCCTCTCTACAGCAACATCTACTAGCTACCAGTCTTTTTTGTGCTCATTAGTCAGAGCTCAGCAGCCATGAGGCAGGACTCAGTCCTTTTGTAGATAAGACAGGAACGCATCAGGTGTCTGGATGTGTGACAGACGTACCGAGCAGATTAATTGGTCAATTAGTGAGAGTGGATCAATTACTGAAAGGTGGATGTTGGATATAGTGCACTTTGATTTGTTGACCTGGATTCCACAGTTGCAAGGCACGAGGGGAGCATCCTAAATATTTCATTGAGAGCACTACCAGAGTTTAGTTTAGAGTTGGAATTAGTTTAGTTTCAGTTACAGTCAATTAAGAAAGTCATCTAAAATCAAATACTTGAATAAATTGGAGAGCATTCAAGAGAACTGGAATTTAAATTAAACTGTCAACTTACTTCCTGGACTTTACCGCGGTCCTGCACTGGCCATGGGCCTCGTAAACAAGTGGGCTCTGGGCTTTGTGTGGCTAGTGTGGTACAGGGGTGAAGCCATAAATGTCCTTCCCACTGGTTAACAACCCGAGCCAGCAGTGCATTATCACAGTGTTACCACAGACCCTCTCCAAGGGCCATGCTGAGAAAAGCAAAATGTCCTTGAACAAGACGGCTCTGTGAGCCACGGCCCTTTCCTGAGAAAATGCAATAATAACTCTTTTGTTAATCATCCCTACATACCAATTTCTGAAGGGTGAACCAGGATGGAATGCAAACTCTTTCTTCTCAGGTTTGAATCCAACCACTTGACTGCCAGAGCTTCTGTGGCAGGACATACCACTGTGGATGCGCACCCACAATTCTGAAGTCTGAAAAGGCCAAAAAAGGGGATGTGATGGGCTGTCGGGGGGAGGATTGTGCAGGCCGTGAAAAAGTGATCTCCCAGGAGTGGAAGTCTGGGATTAGTGCGCCTGCATACTAGGGAAGTCTTGGGAATGATGATGAATGTCTCTGAACTTCATTTATAAAGCAAAGACGAAAACTGAGAAAGCGCTTCTTTTAAAAGGTTCTCATATCGAAACACTGCTGGCTAAATGTAATGATATGCTTTACTGGATGAGAGGCTTCTTTTAAATACTGCCACACATTTACAGTCTCCACATATGCAGTTTCCCCGCTTTTATTATGTCCCACTCATTGCTCCGTTAGCAATATTCAGAAACAGCAGAAGCTCATCAAAGATAGGGAAATCTGACCTTGGTGGTTAAGTATCGTCACAGTAAAGCTGTAAACTGTCAGCGAATAATGCAGTCTTTCTCCCTATTTTTGAAAAATTCCCCAGAATGAAACAGCCAAGACAGTGTAACAATCAACATCAAGATGGTAGTCATTGGAATCACAAAGGGTAGCCACTGTAAATCATCCCTGAATCTCATTTGTTGGCATTGTTTCTATCAGGTGCTTGATGTGGGTGTAGGGAGTAGCATACACAAATGTCTGCCTGAGGTAAAGTTTGGTTTTAAGAAGAAAGTACGCTATTCAAAAGCACAGCAGGAAATATGATGCTTCAATATAAACAGTAGGCAGACACAAAGAGTTGAATTAAGCCCCCAGCCTGAACACTTTAAAATGTTCTGTTGTCTTGTTTTTTACGGTGCTGCGATTTTGTTATGAATCCCAGGGCTATAATCTAGGAGAGAGTGGGAGTGTAACACCTACACTTCACTAGCATATAATCCAAAAGTACACAGCGACCAGAACTACAGTGCAAAGTAATTTAATGGCCATATAGATAAATATTTACAACTGATCAGTAGTACAAAGCAATAAACAGACTTACAGACATACAGGGGAAAATTCTTGGGGGGTGCCACCCGTCTCTAAAACACAAAAACGATCCCTACTCTTTGAAAACCTTTAATGCATTCGACTGCCTGTTTCATACGTTACTTAGGAAATTAATAATTTATTTATTTGTTATTTAAACTGTCAATTTCTTTTCTCTGCCTTTTTATGAATCCAAAATATTGCATGACAGTATTTAAGGACTTCATTACTCTCTGAATTAATGTTCACACAATTCTTATCTTTCTTGTGCAGCTTTTGGGCCAAACCGTCAAGGCACTTTTTTTGCATAATATTAATCACATATATGTTCTATAAGAACCAAGGTTGAACAGCAACATTTGATGGACAGGATATTATTTACTGTGAATTTGGTTACAAGCCCTAAGAATGATTGCAACACGGGGCCCTGTGTGTAGTAATAATTATAATAAAAGGCTTATTAAATCTAGCTGTAATTGGAGTGATGCAGGGAATGCAGGCAGGTGAATAATGGCATGAAACAAGAATACAAATCATAAATCAAATGGATTTACAGTCAACTAGGCATACTGCTTAAATTGCAAGATGTTAGTAACATTAACAAGACATAAAGATTGTGTGGCAAAAGACAGTGTTAACAACAACAGGCCTCTCTTGGCCAGAAGGCCCAAAGGGCCACAGATCAGGAAGCATAACAGAAACACAGGACATGAGACCGAGACAATGACGCTGAGCCCTTTAAAAACATCTGGGAGTTGTTGACCAATCAAGTTACCTTCCAACAAGATATCACATCTACAGGATGTGATCTCAGTGTTTCTTCTGCTTCACTGAGGTGACAGAATGGGGGATGGCATGAATTCTTGAGCAAAGGAGGATCCTAGGATACAGAGTTGATGGGAGTCAGGGGGGGTTTACAAAAGTGGCGGGATTGAAATCCTACCAAGCTTTTCACCCTCACTTTCATATCAGTGGTTGGTGTTGAGTTGGAAGAGGATGCCAGTGATAGTTACAGGTGCGTTGGCTTTCTGTGAGTTTTTATTGGTTAGTGCTGCCATCTGTTGATAACCAAAGGTAATGGGTTGAAGAGATGGAGACACTGAAGCATCTAATCAACCACCCTCACATTACACAGCTAAACACAATTTCTCAAACACACAGTAATTGGTTTTAAAAACTTGATGATTAGATGTATAATGTGTTCACAAGTCCTTTGTTTTTTTTTTAAGTATCTCTCGATATGTGATATTTTCTCTGTGGAATGTCGCAGGGTCATTTAACAACAACCTACGTCCACCGAAGACATTCTTCAAGGTGATCTTCTGGCTGGGCTACTTCAACAGCTGCCTGAACCCCATCATCTACCCCTGCTACAGCCGGGAATTCAAGCAGGCCTTCATCAGCATCCTCAGGTGCCGCTGCCATCGGCAGAAACAGAAGGGCTGGAGGGCCTACTACAACTACCGCTCCTCCAATCTGGGCTCGACCAGTAACTCCTGCATGAACGGGAGTCTGCAGACCCTGTCCTCCATCAACCCCAGTCCCCGTTGGGCCTGCAGAGGGGCCAGCTCCCGCCTGGAGCCTGGGTGGAACCACAGCTCCCTGTCCCAGTGCCCGTCTGTGCCCGGGAGTCCCTTCACGGGACAGACGAGGGCCCTGCCTGGGGACGTCGGCCAGAGCACTGGCAGAAGCAACACAGACAACCCGGTCTCCCCCCTCGCCAGGGAATCAGTGCATACCAATGGACAGGGTGGAAGTGGAGCGGCGGAGCACGGCGCGATCAGAGCAGCACCAGAGACAGTGATGTAACTGACGCCGTTGTGGATCACCAGTCTTAAGCAGCCTGATAGTTATCAAAATTCCATCCCGAGTATCCTTCAAAATTCCATCCCGAGTATTTATTTAGGACATTGTTTGGGCAGAACGTCATGGCCTCTGCAACCACACAAAATAATGTGTGCAGCTTCAGCACCTAATAACTAAGCCCTTTAAAGGATTCCATGGAGAAGGGTCAGTGTTAGGCATCACCTTTGACCCCCTATTGAGACCTGGGGTGCACCGCTACGCCTTCTCAACACGTACAAAAGATGTGTCTGCGGTTGAAACATTATTATAGTCGTCATGTGTTTGTTTCCGGTCGTATGTCCAGGGAAACATTTCTGTGCTCTTGATGGCAGCTCGGTCGTGGCTATTTAAATCGTTGTGTTGAACTTCTGATCATTCAGGTTAAGTGGTGGCATCGCCCCCAGTGTGCCTTTTTGTTTTTATAGTTATGTGCAGTACTATTCCATAACCACTGTGTAGTATAACATTGAAAATGCATTTTTATCCATGGAAGGCATGTACACGTGTTGTAGAAATACAGTAACTTACTGCGATGTTTGTAGCTGACATCTGCTCAACTTGTGAATAACGTTGCATTTATTTGTTTCAAATTTAGATAGTGATAGACGTGATAGGAAATGTGGATTGTTGTGTCAAACTATTTAGAGTGATGACGTAGTGAGAACGTAATTATGACTGCATTTGAATGTACCTTGAATTACATTTTAATCAAAGACGCTCAGTGTCTGTACAGATGGATCTATGTTAAAGGATTTTGTAAACTTGAATGCCTCATGTTTGACAAATGACTGATAATAATAGTTGATGTTACCTCTTATGTAGTCACATTAAAATGCATCAACCTTAATTTGGAAAAAGCGATTCGTTAGAATGTTTTCTATCCCACTAAGTTGAGTACTGCCAGCTGGGCAAGGCGAATGGGAAGGCGCCGTCTGAAACGCACAACATAATACATTGCTCCTCCAAAACCCTAGCATTAGTGCTCACAGTACGTTCTGTTCAGCTGACACAAGACAGCACCAGTGTGATTTATGTGTGAAGAAATGGATTTGTTGTACGTTATGTTCTGTTGTAAATGGTTTCGAGGGCAGAGGTTAAATAAAAGAGACTTATGAATGTTCCTGAGTGTTTGTCATCATTTCCCAGTTGCGTTGACCCAATGCAAGGTTTTTACATGATTCTCTTGTTAAAGTATTTTTTGTTGTATTATTATTATACCAATGTAAAGATACGTACTAAATGTCAAGAAACGCACTGATAGAGCCCACATTCTTACACATTTGAACCGTCATTGGTCAAATCATGCAATTGGCAGTAAGTACTATTGTACTTCAACTGAAATTCCAGGATTTTATTTTTTCCAACAGATGTTACTCTAATAAGGCATTTTCCGGTTATTTCAGTTCTCTATTGGAGAAATATATATATGTATTTAAATTAAGAAAATTATTATATTGACTGCACTGCCTTTAAGGTTGTGGGATTCATTTTAATGAATGCATTATAAGATAACACATTTCAGCATCAGACGTTTTCTATAGTGGGCAAGGGACAGCATTCTGTAGGTAAGGCCCAGAACCAGAAAAATGAGTACCTTATTAAAGATTAATTCCAGGGCTTCTGCGAATAACAAACATGTTTTTTAAAACACATTTTTGGACTGTACACTGTGTGTTTATGTTGTTTGTATTAGCATAGCATGTGAAAGCATAGCAGCAGAAAAGAAGGTTGGACATCTGACACCATGGTCAAGAACACATGCTACTTTGTGGTATGTCCCTAATCCAGTGTCCTCTATTGCAAGGCCTCCGGGCTGCTGGCAGCCTCTGGTGGACATCGCTGTGCAAGCCTTGATGTGTGTTTAACGGATTGCAGACCTCAGGCATTTATTAGCACGGCAAATTATATATTGGAATTTAAAATCTGAAGTTTTGGAAAATACAGTTTTAAAAAAGCTTAATTTTTCCAATAAAACAAACTAGTCAAATTTCTCAATGTATAATTAGAGGAAAAGCCATTCAATGTATTCTCAGTTCAGCCTATTTATTACGCTGATTAATCGCTTTTTTTACGATGTTGAGACGTTCTTCGCAGTTTTTAAATGACTATATCTCCCAGCGTGCCTCGGGGTAGAATCTCTTCTCTGATAGGATAAGCAACCGGAAAATATGTTAAGCTACATTGCAACAGAGGAAATGTCATCGTGAGTAGACGAGTGCAGGTAGGAATTTACAAAACTGTAAATATCCCATATCATATTCCTATTTTTTTTTTTAAATATATTTAGGTTTGTCTATACGTATTTTATTATCAAGTGTTCAAAGAAATAGAAAACTAAGAAGAACAATGTCTATGTATAACTTGTTTCTCTAACGTTAACCGGCTCTGGTAGTACTAGTAGCTAGAATGTTCTATGCTAGCTAGGGTTAGCTAGCATAAAGTGTGCTGATTTATCAACAAGCTAGCTTTATCGATTAAGGTGTTTTTTTTAATTAAGTTAACTGATTAACAAACTCATAGTAGATACTGTTATGTTTTGTCATGTTGCTAACGCAGTGTCTAAAGGCTAACAGATTTACCACGGTATGTGTGCAACAACAGACCCTGCTGAGATTGAGCTCTTGATACCTCTGACCTAACAAACTATTTCACTAGCACATAATTGAATAGTAAAGTGAATTATTTAATATCTGAGGTCACTGGTATCACTGTGTCTCAAGATGATACTGACATGCGGGTCACATATATTTAACTTCTTGTAGTATCTTACACAGAGAAAATTAAATGGAATCCTCAGCTAGCAAGGAGTCAGTGGCTCTCCTTGACCGGATGACCGACTCTCTGGCCAAGGCTATGAGGGTATCTGAACAGCATGAGTGTCCAGACAGCCAGAGCACAGAAGCCCACAGGGATACTGAACAGGAGGACGATGCATTCTTTGACTGCGAGGAGACTCTGGATGGGGCAGACGGGAGGACCAAAGCCCCAGTGTTACACCAGGGACCAGAGGGAGGTTGTAAAGAGACCATCAGCCTTAAAGACTCCCAGAACATCGCAGAAGAACATGAGGCAGCATCGGGAGAATTAACTGAGTTGTCAGGGGAGAGAACGACAGTACTGGGAGCAGAAGAGGGTGACAGAGGTGACAAAATGGAGGAAGTGGTGGATGAGGAGGGAAAAGAGATTTGGGATGAGTGCACTGAGGAGGACAAGAGTGTGGCCGTTGAAGGAGGAGATTCTGAGACTGAACTAAAAGAAGAAGAGAACACGGCTCCCGAGTTTGACGAGGAGTACCTGAGGGAATCGGAGAAAGACCTGACTGAGGAGGAAAAGGAGGTGAAGATCTAAACATTACAGCGTCCTAGAACATGTTTCTGTTTACTGTCATAATAATTACTCACCAAAATGCTTGAGTTAATCTGTGGCAATTATCTTTTGGTCGGTAAGTTGATTTCGTTGTTTCTTATCTTCTTGTTGCCGTAGAGCCGCAGAAAGGAGAGCATGACCCTGAAGGACCAGGGCAACAGTCAGTTCAAGAGTGGAGGTAAACCACCGCAGGCTGAACTGGATATTCCTGTAGGAGGGATGTAACAGTCAACCAGCGGCCTCTCCAACAGTTTGGGGATTCATGTTTTTATCGCTGACACGGAGAGCTAGCCCCAGGATGTGCTTCAGCGTTTACATACGGTTCACTTTCAGGCTGTGTTTGCACCAGATGGTTCAAACAACGGATCGCTAACAGAGCGTTCCTGTCTTCCCAGGGCATTCCGAGGCGGAGGGTTTGTACACGGCTGCACTGGGAGTCTGCCCTGTTTGTTACAGCCGTGACCGGGCTGTCCTCTTCTCTAACCGCGCCGCCGCCCGCCTGCACCTGGTAAGAGCGCAGATGAACACAACCAGGCGGGGAACCGGGGTGTGCCGATCTCGTCGTGCCCTTTTTGCATTACATCTGAGTCATTTTGCAGGCACTCTCCGTCTCGTCTTTCTCACACGCCACACTCGTAATCCTAGATGTCCTCTTGCTCGGAATAACAGGGAAGTGCGTTTTTAATGCTCTTGTGTGGCTCCACTGCGCGTTGTTGCATCGTCGCCGAGGCCTCGTTCGAGCAGATGGCGTAGTTGTGTCGTACTTTTTACATTTTCATCGCAGGCCAGGCGCCGCTTCACAGAAGGAATGACCACGAGGCGCGGAGAGTCTGATTCCATCTATGTTCACTGTGATCTTAATGCTGGACATGCTGCGTGGAAATGCTGCACAGCAAAAGTAGCCAGAGGTTTTGGCTTTGTGAACTTCTGTCTCGTTGTAGATTAATGATAAATGTTTAGTGACTGGGTCAGCACACCGTTCATGTAATGTGAAAATATTCCTCCTGAAATAACACAAAAATGTTCCTCTCAAATATTGAATATTTCCTCTTCATAACTGGCCAGTCATTGATTAGGAATGAAATCGCCAATTAACTTTCATTTAAAACTTTAAGATCAAATGTCTTGCACTGTCAAAGTGTGCTTGTCGATATCCTACAAACACATCGCTGACAGCTACAGTCGCATTGTGTACAGTCCTGGATCTGCTTTTGTTTCTGATACGCTACAGCAAAGCAACGCACAATTTAACATCCAACCTGCGCGACACCCTGCGAGCTCTGCAACCTGGTCCGGCAGATGAGTTGCAGGGGTCCAGACAGCTATCTCGTGGAATGAATGGGCTTCCACAATGCATGTGACTTGACACTTTCGGTTTGTACAAGACGAGGATGCGCATTGAAGGTGTTAGTACTAAAATAACTAGATTAAACTAATTCTAACTGTTTTTGGCTGGGTATCAAGGGATTCTGATGAACACACAGCATTTGTTTCCATCAAGTAATGAACACTTGGTCAAGTGTGTGAAAGTTTCTGCAAGAGCCCTTATGTGTGTGAGCACTTCCCTGGGAGATTGAGGAGGGAAACAACGGTAGCTGCAGGCTCAACGAACACCCCGCCAGTGTCTTTACTGACAGGCCAATCTGTCAAATAAGCATTCCACATCCGCAGTGTGATGTTTTTTGATTTTGGATAATGATGTAATTGAAGTAATTGTATCATGGTTCTTCCCCCCATTTCCGTTACAATACTTTTTTGTCAGAGTACTGGGCAGGCCACTATTGGGGAATTCTGAGGACCTGTTCCAATAAATCTTTTTTTTTTTTTTTTTTACAATAGTTTTCCTGTCATTGTTGCATGTGCTTTATTAGACAGGAAAGTGGAGAAGAGGTTGTTTTTTGCTAAAACAGCGCAGGGCCAGGTTTGAACCCAGGCTGCAGCAGTTTATGTGCACAGGAGGCAGCTGTGTAGAATGCTGAGCCACCCTAGGTCCCCTGCTTCAGTTACTGGCTGTTGTTGATAGTTAGCGCCATTCAGAGGTCACCTGAATTTTCACTTTGTGTTCAGTCAAAATACATTTTCAAAGAGCTACCTTATATCAATCTGTAAAAAAAAATAAAAAAAAATATGTATGGCAGAAGTCTATAGTTTATGCTCTTGTGACACCTACTGGTTTTCTGCAGTAACTATTGGCAAACACCGTCTTACCAGAATAGTTTTTGACTCAAGAAGACATCAACACTTCATTTTAATTGAGTGATGTCAAATTCTCATTTAACCTCCACCCTGAAAAAAAACAGACTAATATGTCCAAAAAAGATACAGACGGAAACAAACCTTTTTTTTTTTTCTCCCCTCGTCCTACAGGATCAGAATGAGAAAGCCATCGCTGACTGCACAAAAGGTAAGACCATTATAAATCTGTACGTATTGTAATTCCACCGTGCCCAGATGATTGAACTGCCTGGGACACACTGCCCTGGACAGTGGCCCACTTTCCCAGTCCAGTGTGTACGCAGAGGGCACAATGCCCGGCACCACAACCCATTTCCCTGTCAGCCAAACCGTCCCCACCAGCTGGGTTTCGTCATTCATACTGGTCGCTGCACGACATGCGGTCCGGTGAACACGCGTGTCCTTGTTTCTTCACCTCCAGCCATCGAGTTGAACCCGAGCTACATGCGCGCGATCCTGCGGAGGGCGGAGCTGTATGAGAAGACCGACAAGCTGGACGAGGCTTTGGAGGACTACAAAGCCGCTCTGGAGAACGACCCCAGTCTGCCTGTCGCCAGGGAGGCCTGCATGGTTAGTAGCCCCTGGTTGAGCTAGTAAGAGTTGGAAGAAAAGAGAGCCACGCGTTTAACAGCCGTTCTTCCGTAATAGCCGATATCTGCTACATTTTAGCGCATTGTTTTGTTCGGGATGATTTTACATTTTCTTTTGGCTTGTCAACGTTGCATGTTGTTGCATGTTGTTAGTTTCCTTTGACGAAACCCCGAGAGTCATGTTATTCCATCAAAATCATGATTTTCTCTTGAGTCTCAGATATTTGACAATTTCCTAAATCTTGCCAGTTAATAGCTCTGGTTAAACTAAATCATAACAAAAGGGCATTACTGATTAACATGCAATTTTGATGCAAGGCAAATGGAAACATGTTGTACAAAGAGGCATATTTACTTATTTCCTCCTTTGAATGTTGTTTGGACTGTGTGTGTAAAGGGGGGGGGGGGCTCCTGTTATTTCTCAAAAGAGGCCCTACGTAACAGCGGCAGCCAAACAGTAGCGAGTGTTATTAACGTAGCCATGAGGGGGCGGCTTATACAACACCATCTTACAGCCTCCGTGTCCCAAACGGCATCCTATAATTACCTTTGCTGCGCACTGTGTAGCGTGTGGTGCGCTTCCTAGGGCATAGGGTGCCGTTGGGAGCATGACCGTCCCGGCCTCAGCCTGGTCTGAAATAGAACGGTAATGCCAGGAGAAGACGGAGCGAATGGGGGCAGGAGGAAGTGGTGCAGTGGATTTACACAGGCTTTGCTTGCTTTCATCTGAAAAATACACAGTCAGACATGTAATGGCCTTGAAACACTCTGGCTAGTCTGTACAAACAGACACACACACACAACCCGCACACACTTGGATGAGATAATCCACTCTATCCCACCGAACAGCTCCATGTTTCATGAGTTTTTTTTTTTGTTTTTTTTTTGAATGGATAATTTGAGATGAGAGCAGTTATTAACAATTTAGTCATTTAGCAGACACCCTTATCCGGAGCAACTTACGGGAGCAATTGGGGTTAACTGTCTTGCTCCAGGACTTACGTAATGCCATGGTCACACCCATAGAAATTAGAGCACTAGATAAGCCGATGTCATAGAGGGCCTGTAAGTCAGAATTCTTCAGCCATCTTACCTGGGACTGCTGCTAAACAAATGACAGTAGAAACCCATGGTATCCGTGCGCGCTTTTGTTTTTGCGAACATGGAGAGAAGGCTGGGCGACTCCTAGCTCATCGACTAAAATGCAAAGCTGCCTCCCAGCTGATCCCTCAAATTCACTAACACCTCAGGTGTCTGGACAGTTAGTCCCCCTGAACTCAATGATACTTTCAAAACATTTTATTCAGATCTTTACTCGTCAGAATCACCTGAAGACAATTCAATTAGGAATGATTTTCTTAAAAATTTGATAGCTCCTACCATTTGTACAGAGAAGAGAGGAAATTGATCAACCTTTGCAGTTAGAGGAGATTATATTCAATTACAGCAATGCAATGTGGGAAAGCCCCTGGGACAGGTGGCAATTCTATAAGAAGTTTTCTGCCAAAGTGGCCCCCCTCCTTGAGGGGAGATACCCAGGACCAGGGTGTTTTACCCAAAATCCTGACAGAGGCGCTGATCACACTTGGGTTAAAACCCAGTAAAGATGGATCTGAGTGTGGCTTTTTAATGCAGATGTAAAAATATTAGCGAAATTGCTTGCCTCGAATATAATCCACTATGACACATCAAATCGACGAATCAGACAGGGCTTATTAAAGGTTGTCACTCCTCTAATATACGACATCTGCTTAATGTCATACACTCTCCTGCATCTTCGGACGTTCCTGAAGGAGTTATATCTTTAGACACAGAGAAGGTATTTGACAGGGTAGAATGGGAATATGTATTCTCTGTACTGGGAAAATTTGGCTGTGGTGCAAACTTCATTTCCTGGGTTCGACTGCTGTACTCATCACCCTAGGCATCAGTACTTTATTCACAGTATTTCACAAACAGGCTTCATATACAGTGTTTCCCGCTATTGAGGCCCACACGCCAGGGATGTCCGATGTCCCCTCTGTTGTTTGCCCTGGCAATATAACCACTTTCTATTATTTTAAAGTCCCCACCCTCAATAAATGGTATCTACAGATCGGGACTGGAACACAAAGTCTCCTTGTATGCAGATGACTTGCTTTTATATATCTCAGACCCGGAAGCGTATATTCCTGAAGTAGTGGACCTACTGCGTTTGGTGTGTGATCCTCTTGCGCCCGGCTCAGCATTATGCACTTTAAGGTAATTCACCGTATCCGTTTCAGTAAGGCCAAGTTGTCCAAATTCTACCCAAATATTGATAGTACATGGGACCGGTGTAAAGGCACCTTGTCGGACTTAACTCACATGTTCTGGTCCTGCCCCTGTCTGGCAGATTATTGGTCCACTATATTTAGAATCCTTTCTGAAGCATTTGATATAAAGTTGCAGCCTAATGCAGAAGTGGATGTCTTTTGAGTACCAAACAACAACCCTTCTCTGACCAGTAGACAGCTGGATGCCATTGCCTTTGCCTCCCTGCTAACTTAAGTATAAAATCTGAGGGTCAACCAACTCATTTTCTTCCACCTGGGACCTGATGATATTCTATTTTGAACAGCTCCAAACACTTCCTCCACATTAGTGCTCTTGGCCCCCACCTCCACCCTGAAATTACTAATATAGACCCGTAAGATCATCCAATCACAAGAAATTGTTAGGCTAGTACATTTTTTCTTTTCCTTTTGCTTGTATTGAAGTAACAATGTTGTATACTTCTGTTTTGTTTTTGGACGTGTAACTCAATGCTTTTTTGCCGGACCGCGTAAGCGGAGCCGGCCAAGAAGAGCGAATGTCTCTTACTTACTGAGTGAGTGCCTGTCTGACTGACTGATTGACTGACTACTCCTTGTTAAATAGCTTAGTGGTTAGAGACACGGACTACAGAATAACAGGGCCCGCATTCGCTTCCCGTCACTGTGAAAACATATTATGCCTCAGGATTTGTTCAGGACAGACAAAAGCTTCACTAGCTACAACCTTCAGTAGCTACGTAATAGGAAGCCTAAAATAAAACAGTTCTGGTGGATATTAGGATTTGTTCAGGATAGACAAACATTTCGCTGGCTACACAATTCTCTCGTCTTTTCTCTTGACGAAAAAGTCAGTTATCGTCACCTATATTGATATATACTGTATCAGTGTCATTCACGAATGGCTAATGAGCTGTTAAAATGGCCAGTGGCAAAAGAGGATTTGTTCAGGATAGACAAAAACCTTGCTGGCCACAACCTTCAGTAGCCATGTTATAGGAAGCCTAAAATGAAAATATTTACTGTTATTTTGCAACTATTTCTGGAGGATTTTCGAATTATGTCTTAGGATTTGTTCAGGATAGACAAAAACATTGTTGACTACACGATTCTCTCGTCTTTTCACTTGACGCAAAAGTCAGTTATCGTCACCTATATTGATACAGTAGTTATTGTATCAATGTCATTCACGAATGGCTATTAAGCTGTTAAAACGGCCAGTGGCAAAAGCCATACAGTTCATAGAGGCTATTTGTGGTGGAGGAAAACTTAAGAAACGTTACTCAGTTGAACACAATGCTTAATGTTATCTAGCGACATAATCAAAGTTGGCGTGGTGTCAATGCGTGACAAAATAATGTAATTTCAGGACGCTATAACGACACCTAGCAAATGTATAGCTCGGTGGTGTTTTGTTATGATTTACCTGTTTAAAAAGGTCATTCTGCAAAAGGGGGGTGGGGGGAAGAGGGGAAAAATGTACAATATATTTAAATGTTATCTTTAATTTATTGTGAATAAAAATATGATATAAAAATAAGTAATTAGATTGAGAACATTACAGGAAATAAAGATACACATGGTAATAGTGACATATAAAGTCTTTAAACTGTTGTATTCTATTAATAAGATGAATATATATATAACCACTGTCGTGCGTAGCATAACATACCAACACTGCACTTTTAAAAATAGTAAGAAACAAATCCATTTAATAGTAAGAAATATTATTATAAAATAACAATGTACCATCACAACATCATGTTTAGTGGCTTGACTATTCACTGGTCCCAGGTTAGACAGCGTCTCTATTGGGATGTCAGATGGAATTAGGATTCCAAACTCCTCCTTTATATCCATGGTCACACCAGAGTGATCTGGCCAACACCACCGGGGGTGAAATCTATAGCACCACAGTGATCTGGCCAACACCACCAGGGGTGAAAGCTGTAGCACCAGAGTGATCTGGCCAACACGACCAGGGGTGAAAGCTGTAGCACCAGAGTGATCTGGCCAACACCACTGGGGGTGAAAGCTGTAGCACCACAGTGATCTGGCCACACCACCGGGGGTGAAATCTGTAGCACCAGAGTGATCTGGCCGACACCACCGGGGGTGAAAGCTGTAGCACCACGTCCCTGGAGGTTCATTCCAGGCAGCTTCGGTAGGGAGAGTGGAATGCAACAGGTGTGTGGTAAGACCAGAGGGTCTGCAATATCGCATCTGCTCGGTGTTGTTCTGCCTGTGAAGTGTTGGGGCCACTGAAGGACCGCCCACACATGGCTTCCACACGTGGACTAATCCTGACTGACCGTCTCTCTCGCTCTCCTCCATACAGCGGCTTCCACAACAGATCCACGAGCGGAATGAGAAGTTGAAGGAGGAAATGATGAGTACGAGATGTTTTTAATTTTTTACTAACTGCCTTTTATTTTTTAGTGGAATAGATTGTATACCCAGCACTATAGTACTGACCAGCAAACAAAAAAGGATGGTTCTGATAGGATAGTTCTGTTCCGTCACGATCCACTTTATGGCTGTGAGGATGGTTCTGATTGGATAGTTCTGTTCCATCACGATCCACTTTATGGCTGTGAGGATGGTTCTGATTGGATAGTTCTGTTCCATCACAATCCACTTTATGGCTGTGAGGATGGTTCTGATTGGATAGTTCTGTTCCGTCACGTTCCACTTTATGGCTGTGAGGATGGTTCTGATTGGATAGTTCTGAATCATGCACCATATTGCTGTGAGGAGCCAGCTGTTACCAGGCTAGGTGTGGGAAGCAGATCGACTGATTGGGTTTGAAATGTGCCAGACATCAGTGTGTAGGGAGGCAGGTGAGAGGCTGTTCATCCAATGTCCCATTGATTTAAATGCAGTAAGAGTCTGTGTGCGGCCAACTGCTTTCTGTTCACATACTATCCCTATAGAGTAAGACAGAGCTAAGCATCGTAGTACTTAACCCGTTTTACATTTTCAGTAGAAAATACCAGTTATAGGTCTTTGTTGTTTTCATCAGTTCTGTCATCATCTAGCTTTTTTCCGCCATCATTATATCATGTTTTCCACCGTCTGTTTCTCCATAGGCAAGCTAAAGGACTTGGGCAATATGTTCCTGCGGCCTTTTGGTCTGTCCACCTCAAACTTCCAGGTGAATCAGGATTCGGACACTGGATCCTACTCTGTCAACTTCGTTCAGAATCCTAATAACAACAGATAACAGCGTGACAGGCCTTCCTGAAGCCCTGTTTACACTTGGCTCTAACGTGCTTCCTCAATCTTGTACGTTGACAATTCCGAGATCTCCATTGGAATCAGATTGCAGTGCACCTTTTAATAGTCCACGCCTGTCTAAAGGTGTGAATGCAGTCAGTGTGTGAACAAGATGTGGGCAAAGGACATGTTGGGCCGGGTGTGAACACGGCTTCAGGGCCATCATACCTGGCCAGCTATCCATCACCAGAGCTGAGAGACTAACGGGAACATTCACACTGGTGTGCCAGCAGTCAGAGTGGGAGCCAATTAAAGTACAAAAACACAGTGTTTCATTGTCAAATAAGATGTGCGTGTGTGTGCGCACATGTAGCGGGGGGGTTCTAACTAACAGTCTAGAAAGTGAAATGTGTCGCCCAAGGGTAGAGCCATTAAATTATCAACGACTGTAACTTTGCAATGTTGTCCTTATTTGATGTGGAGCTAAGTCAGTCTTTTGAAGTCCGAATGTCCGGACTGAAAGTGTCATTGGCCCTGTGCACACTGGTTATGGCATCTGTGTAAGACAAGTTACTTAAAAGACTTATTTCTGAAGAGTACCTGCTGCGTGAAACGGGTACATTATGTACTGGGGTAAGAGTGCAGTCGTAAAAGTAACTTCTCAGTTAAAATCTCACTTTAAAAACAATATTTTGTTTACTCATACCTATGTTGTTGACTTGTCCTATACTCATATTTGTGGCCAAAGCCTAAATTGGAAGGAAAACACTTCCAAAACCCCACCTCGAACTTCTGTCTCAGAACATTTGAAAAATGCTCAGCATGGCATCATACTCTTGAGCAATTTTAACTGGCTAATCTGCAGTCTACAGAAGGAGTGTATTTAGGAGCTTTTGGCCTACATCCGCAACCTTCCAAACATCATACTTGATAAAAAAAATAAAAAATAAACATTTCACTCATACTGTAAGTAATTATTTCATAGAAATCTGGAATCAATGGGCAGTTAACTTTAATTCTGTTAAAAAGATTATCTACTTTGCGTAGGTATTCAGTTTGTTTAAATACTCAGAGGATATGCAGATGGCAAGGTACAGTACAACAACAATAAAATACAAACCAAGTACAAAGGCAAAAAGCAGATTTACTGATTTTCAGAGATACAGATACAGTCATAACAAAACAGGATTTCCCACAACCCCGAGTCTTGTATGTTTAGTCAAGAAAGTATTTGATTGTTCTGAAACGCATATGTACACAAGAAGGCGAAATGAGCAACAGCCGATTCAGTCGCTGTGGCTCACTTCAGCCAATTATGCCCGGCTGCCTGTTAGTTTCCCTTTTGGACTTCTCAACCCAGCCCCTGACAACACGGGGGCTGCTGGAGGAAGAGTGTACTGTTATGCATGTAGGTTTATTTGCCCCCTCAGAGAGCGGCTGAGGAGAGACGGCTGGCAAATAATGGCATATATTCTGGTTTTTCGCCCATTTAATTTCATACGTCATCAAAAAAAGATGGATGACGGGGAAGAGAGCACGGGGGAAATCAGTTGAGGGTACATGACTCAGCGGGGAGCGGGAGTTTTCCATTTTCCTGTATATGCCCGTCAACTGTAGGTTACACACCTGAAACACTTCAACTCTCCAGTCCCCAGGAACAGTCTAGATGTTTGGAGGTGTTCAGCTAACCCGCTGTTCTTTAAGGCTGCTTAAAGTTCAGCTGGTAGCTTAGTTCTCCTGGCTCTCCTTCTGGGAACACCAGATGTTAATGATGCTGTTGTAGTTCTGAACCAGGTCACCTACTCAAGGTCTTTATGATTACTGGAAACAGGTGCACCAGCTCTGGTTTAGATCAAATGAAAATACAACAGCTGGGATTCCCAGAGGAGAGATTGGAGAACAACCGGGGTAGTTAACTGCGGGATAACAGGAGCTGAGGTTGGGGCAAACAGGATTTGTTTTTCCAACAGATTCAACACAACAAAGCCCAGCCTTCTGCCACTGTACTGTTTTAGCATAGCACATGCAATCTTTATTGCATTTCAAAAAAATGTATATATGTTTATTTATTTTTTTACATAGTAATGTTTTTATTTTTTTCGTCTTTGCATTTCAAGATCACTGAGCAATGTACTATAAAACCCTGCAAAATCCTGTGTCCTGTCACAACATGTATATAGACGTAACAGATATCAATAACGGTCAGAGGAGCCTCCGTGTGCTTGTCTACTTTGCAGATGTCCTCGCTCAAACAAAGGTCACATGCTTGCGGAAGTGGAACGCCTGCTCAAAAACAAATCAAATGGTATTTGCTCAGCATGATGGATAGGCCCGGAGGTGGAGTAGGTCTGCTATTCATTATAAATATAGAAATGTTCCTTCCAATACTTAAATAAAAATAATTATGTCCATGATGTGTGTCTCCAGTTCTGGACACGTCCTTCCGTCTGACAGTCTCTCAACCAATGGCAGTGTTAGGAAAAGGACCAATCAGAAGCCCTTCAGGGTTGTAGCACTGGAAGAGAAGAGAGAGAGAGATGGACACATCAGGGATCTTTTCATCCAAATGAGACGCCACGTTCTTTCTGTATTTGGCCTCACAGAAGCAGATTCAGTGGTTTCAGTGCGAGGCCGTTTTCTGTCCAAGCACTGAAATTAAAAAGCATGAGGGCCCCAATGTTATGTGACAGGAAGTGCGACAAATACTGAAGTGTTCCCACAGTAAGGAATACAGGTCACTGCACACCAGTTAGCCAACAACGTGAGGTTTTTAAGACTCCAGTGACTGAGTGAAATGAAGAATTAACCTCCCCCTCCATGAGTAATGGTTAGCCGTTGCACTTCTGGAATTGAGAACACTCCTGAGGTAGATATACTGTGCCTCGGTGAGGAATATCTACTGGAGTAGTTGTGCTGCATGTTATCTCAGCCTAGCAAGCATTTGCGCCATGGTGGCAAACCAAGACTGGCATCGAAAAACAACAATTGTGATCTGTGCTAACGTTTCAGCAATTCGCGTGTCTGCCACTCGAACGTAATATTCAAATGTCCTTGAGATTTAAGCCAGGTGACCTTAAAAGGCTGCTTCTGTGTGGGTCAGTTAGTGGCGTTTGGGTAATGTGTAAGCAGCTCTTTAAAATTATGATGTACGGTGTCTTTTGTATTGAAAAATTATTATATAAGCTCTTTTGTATTGAAAAATTATTATATACGCTGTCTTGTATGTCTAACAAAAAAAATATTTTGCAGTTCCATTTATTGTATAACCAAACACTTGGAGGATGAACCCATAACCTTCCTAACATTGAAGACTCCTTGTAGCCCTTTTTTTTAAAATCAATCTTTACTACCACATTACCATGATTCTTTTTCAAATATAACTACAAAATAAATCTTCAAAAAATGTACTTCCCAGAAATTACTTTTGCTCTTGAAATGCTCAGTCCGATCGCAGAAAGCATTAGAAATAATATCTTAAGACATTCAAATGTGACAATATTGTTTCAGGGCTGGATGTCTGTAAAAGCACTTTGTAACAACTGCTGATGTAAAAAGGGCTTCATAAAATAAACTGGATTTGATATTTAAATACACAGTCCTGATTGGCTGAAAGAACGACAGCCATTGGTCTATCACAATCAAATCAAAATTGTGACATCACGCAGTTGGCCAAAAGTACCTTCTCACCCAGTCTGGTTGAAATCCCAGCAGTTTATTCTTAGTTTTAATAATCTCAATCTGTAATCTCAACTGTAGTGTGTAAATATCAGGGGGGCTGTAAATCTCATTTGATTATGACAGGCCTTTAAATGCCAGGGAGCCAGTTAGTTACATTTGCTTTGATGCAGCGACATCAGCTTTTTGTCATCGGCCTATGAAATAAATGACCTGTATAACCTACAGTCCATCTGTTTGCAGGTAAGAAAATCTGTATAATAAAAAGGATATTTGCTCCCAAACGTTTCCTCTAACATTTTTGTAATTTCCTACCGTAACCTTTCATGTGCTAATGACTTCACGGCAGATGGGCTTGACTGTCAAACACGTATTTCTATAAGTCTGCCATTTTAGAAAAGCCCCACAAACATTTGGAGAAAATGGTAGGTGTTTTAAAAAGACCACAAGCCTGAGTTTAAAAGGCATAGTCATTGTCAACTTAAAATGCCCCAATTTTGGACGAGAGAGACAGTAGAATGTATCTAAAATTCCATATGACCATCAATGTCTATGATCCAGCGATTCAAGGCAAAACTGAAGGCGTATTAATGGCAATGGATTTGTATGTGTCAATGGAGGTAGTAGCACTAAAATGAAGACAACTAGGTAAGATTCTTGTAGTTGACATTTTATTTATATACTTTTTAAAACATCAGAAAACATTTACACAAGTGTTCTTCCAACTGTTAGTTTTTCAAGGGGTTTGTCGCCTACACAGCATTCTCTGATCTGCAAACAGATGATAAAAGTCTAAAATAAAAAGTCAGAAATAAAAAGGGCCAACCGCCATACACTTTCTGCTTGTAATAATGGTCAGGTCAGTGTGCTCTACCAAGCAATAGGTCTCTAATCATAACCCGTCAGGGCCCGAAGGACAAACTTAAGGCGATGGTAAGTCTCACCCGTTGCCCCGCAATGTGTGGACATCGAGTGGACAGGTAGATAGGACCATGGACTGAAATTCACCCATTACTTTTGAAATCCTCGAATCTGAAGTGAACCATAATTACAAAACAGCAGAAGTAACTTCTGTCACCCCCCCAACCCCCCAACCCCACCATCTAAACAAAACAACATCCTTAAATTCCATTATTTAAAACTTGACCAAAAAATAATTTGATCCAGATTGTACTGTACATAATATATCAAATCAAAATTCACAGTCATGTCAGATTAGGGTAGCAGTGAACTGATAGAAGATAAAGTTCAGACACACCAAATAAAGACAAATCCCCCCAAACTCAAAGTGTGGCGTAACAGCTGAACACTCGAGAAACCAGATAAATCACCGGACTACGAAGCAAGTCAAAAAAGACGTGGTGAAGCCATAGTACAATAAAATAACTGAGCAAAAAAATATCATTCCCTGTAAGGTGTCACTGCCATAGCACACGTCTATGGGCTTGTTTACATTACGCTACATTTCCGTATCGAAGAGGACTCGAGACAACAGATTATTTTAATGTTTAAACTTGCAGATATCGACAGCTCGACAGGCCACCTTCTGAGGTAACGTGTGCCACATTTTCAAGAGCCCCTCCGAAGTTTTGCAAGTGTGAAGACAATTGTGTCAGGAGTATGAAGTTTCTGTGCGGTGCGCACACATATCGCTCGATTTTCCCACCAATGGATGGCCACAATCCTGCGCAGTATGTCTCAAACATGCCAGTTTGATTTCAAACGCTATGGAAATGATTATGCAAACCAAGTTTATCTAGTGTTTTATTCTCTCTCGTAATGTAAACAAGCCCTATGATGAGAGACCAAATCTATCACGTCAATGCTAACGTTAGTCGACTCAATCTCGTTGTAATGGTGAGCCATCACCTTCTTTTCAGCTAAAATATTTGTTTGAAATGTCCCCCCCCACCCCAGTGAAGACAATTAAAAAAAAAAAACAAAAAAAAAAACAATGGGCCGATTGGGCAACATTCTATGTATAACAGCATGCAAAAACCAAGGAGCTAGCTAGATCAGGAAGATCAGAGTAGTGGAGCAGCCTTGGGTAACACTGCAGAGCATTAGGCGTCAACGCTACAGGACACAGTCGGAGGACGAACTGGAGGGGGGGGTGAGGAGAACCCAAAAGGCAGCCAATGTAGCACCCTCCCAGCCATTTCTGCTTTCAGAGGACGAGGAGCGGCACTTGAGGTGACTTTGGCTTACAGGCACCTCCTCACAAGCCCCGGCTCAACTGTCTGGAAAGCCCTGGCTGGCATTGTGCCACACATGACCAAGAGATTACCGGGCCGGCGGCCCCGCCTGCACCCACAGCCAGGCAGCTCTGAGTGAGGTACAGCAGGTACCTCAGACCCTAAGCCTGCTCTCTCTTCAGATCCACCAGGGTCCATCCACTTTGTCACATCACAGCTACAGCACGTCATCCACCAGGAGAGATGCATAATATGTACACCTGCTCAGATCGTGCATCTTTCCATTGACAGTATCTGACCATTTTTTTTTTGTTGTAGTTGTTGTTGCATAGACTGAAAGAAACACACTTTTTTTGTCTCAGATTTTAACAATTTAGCTGAACTCAATGAATCGAGCAAACCTTTTTTGCAGAGTGAAAAGGCTTCCATTTAAGAAGGACAACGATCCAATCACCAACCTGTTGATAAAAATGTCTAAAATATAAAATGTCCAGATTTTCACCTGGTTGGATAATTCAGTGAAATTTGGAAGGGAAAAAAAAACACTCATCTTTATATACGCAGCAATGCTCATAACCCCAACCCGTTCAGTCCCATTTCAAGTTTAGACAAAAACAGTCCTGGTTGTTTGGCCTGAAATATTTAGTTTCTTTCTCCCTGGAAGGCGGGGGGGGCTCGGCCGGTGACTAGCAGGGGAGGGGTGCGGGGGTGAAAGCGGGTGCCGTTTTCTGCCTACCTTTCCTTTGCCCCCAAAGCACACCACCTCACGTCTCGAATTGCGTTAGCAATGCGCGAACCTCAGGTGTAAGCTGCTTGGCAGCCTTGGCTGCCTCTGTGATGGCTTTACGGTACAAGCCCTTTCTCTTCTTGTCGAAGCGTGACTGGAAGCTTTCTAGAAAGGGGGCAACCTGCGCAAGTGCCAGGAAGGAGGTGGTGGGTGAACCAAACCAGGCAACACGGGCCTCTTGCCTGACTAAGAGCCCGTTATCTTTGCGGCTGATCTGGATGCCTAAGACGCGGGCCGGCCACCAAGGAAAACCGTATATTTTGGCCCAAACAATGTCCCCTACACAAATGGTCCTGCCGTCCAGAGAGACACACTTGGACACATTTTTGGAAAATACTTTCTGAGATTTACGGGGCTTTTTCTCTTCTGTGGGGGCAGGCGAGGGTTCGGCAACGGCCGATGAGGTGCCTGGGGCAGTGGGGGGCGAGTGCAAATCACCGGGAGGGGGAAAGTCAAAGGTTTCGGTGGAGCTACACTCTGAGTTTGAGGACTTTAAGTCGTCTGCACTATCAACGCTGCACATGGAGGTATTAGAGGAGTCGGGCTGGCTGGGGTCAAGGGTCATGTAAACCACAAGGTTGCCAGCCTTGCTGCCGCGCGTCTCCCGCCTCTCCTCCTGCCCCCCCTGCTCCTCTGGCTCCGCCTTGGGGTCGTTGTGCTCCGTGGCCGTAGGGGGCTCCACTTGGGGCTGGGATTGGGTCTGAGGACTGAGCTCAGGTTCTGGCCCGTTATCTGGGCCCTGGGTTTCTGCAGTAGCGGCCTCGCCTGTGGAGCAGGAGGAGGAGGAGGAGGAGCGCATGGAGTTGCAGCGGGGCGCGCCTGGCTTTGGAGGGGACAAATGGCCACTTCCCGGCACTTTTTCGAGCCAAGGCGGCTTACATGTAGAAGAGTCATTATCTTCATTACGGTACCTTTGGGGCTTGATGCGCATCCTGGGCGGGAGAGGGGCGGTGTTGCTCGGTCCCACCCCGCTGATCTGCTGCAGCCGCCGGGTGAAGTGGACCTTCTGGTGGGCGTGAGCTTCCTGCAGCGCGGCGGCCCTCGTCATTGTCTTGGCGTTGCCAGAGACCACCGTAGTTTCCCTCTGCCTCTTCTGGGCCTTGGCCATTTTCAGCACCTCCCGGGCCTTGGAGTGATCCACGTTCTTGCTCTGCAACACTTTCTTGGCGCCGAGCTGGACTCGGGGGTTGCTGTTGGACGGCGATGACGACGACGAAGCTGTTGCAGCGGAGGACGCCCTCAGAACCCTGTTCCCTCCGGCCCCACCCTTCACTTGACCCGCCAGGGAGGAAGAGGAGACCTGGCGTATCCCCGAAGCCTGCCGCTTGGACGCCTCTGCGGAGCCCCGGCCCTTCTCCTCGGAGCGAGGCTCATTGCGCGGACGCTTGCTGACAGGCGCGGAGCCGTCGTTGCGTCGCCGTCTGGCGTCGTCGCCCCGGGAGTCCGACAGCGGGCCTCTGCGTGGCTCCCTCTTGTCGATGGTGGTGACCGCGCCCTTGCACTTGTCGCAGAGCACCTGCCGCGGCCGCAACTTGATGGCATTCATGATGGAGGTGGGCTCCTCGCGGTACAGCCTGCGCTTCGGCCGCTTGATTTTGCGCGGGGGCGGCTGAGGTAGCGACTGGTTGTAGGTGTCCCTGATGAATAAAGGCGGAGGGTATGGCGCTCCCTCCTGAAACAGCGGGGGAGGCTTTGAAGTCCACTGGTTAATCTCGGGCTGGGGGTCGGCGTTTGGTTCGCCCGCTGTGACGACTGGGCAGTCTGGGTTTTCCTGGACTGGCTGTTCCACCTTCTCAGGATCTTGCTGGAGTGGTTCTGCCATCAGCTGCATAGATTCAGGTTTATCCTTGTATTCTCTCTTGGGGAACACAGTGATTGGAATTCCGTAGGGTCCAAACCTGAGAAGTGAAAATTAAGACGATTTAGAAACTAGATAGCTAGTCATAGCATTCAGCTTTACTGTCCTGTATTGCTCGCATATCTCATGCTAATTCAAGGCATTCATTTTATAACCCTGCATGTAGGTTGATTTAGGACATAAATATTAAGCAGTTCAATCCTGAACATGCAAAAGGAAAGATTTTCACACGTCTACCACACAAAAATGCAGAACAGTGGCTCAACGAAGAAAAGCAACACCCTAAATTATTATTGAATGAGATCAAAAGACCTTTTTAAGACTAAAGGACACTGGTAAATCCGGTAGGTATCAAACCAGCGACAGTACTGTGACCTGTAAACACAGGAAGACACCAAGCTCTGTTTACAATATTAATAATAAACCTCCCTCCAAGCGACGGTGAGACAAAAAGGATGGAACAAACTGGTCCCCTTCAGGGCCGCGTTGACCAAACCTTACCCCAGGGGGAGGCAACCAGAGTCCAGGAGAACCACATGCAGTTCCTGTTTTGATTTTACAAACCGGTAAGTATTGACTGAACTGGTTAACTACGTAGTTTATAGTGGTGCTTAGTTTGGAACAACTTCTACAGTACCTGCAGCACTCCAGAAACATGGTTTCTTACCCCTGACCTAGCTTGAGTATGTGGAGTAACTAGCTCTATGTTTACAACTGCCACACATTTTAACATTCCTATTTGACTGTGAGCATTCCTCAAAATGAAACTGGAGAAGGTGTAGGTATGCAGATCATGCGAAAGAAACCAAACACAGCCTCTGATATCTAAATTCCCACAAAGCCTGAATGCAAACAAACCATGACAAAAAAAAAAACATCTGAATAGGCAAAACATTAAAAAAAACTGGAAAAGAACATGTAAAAGCACTTGTAAGTAGAGAGGAGTTGTAGCAATTCACAACAGAAAAGACTGATTCATTCATTTTTCTCAGCTACAATCCATTTTGAGGTTGAGAATAACATTACTGAATTGAAATAAGTTGATCAACATTGGGTCGTGCAGAAATGTATGCCACCTCAAATCAAATTTGAATATGCCCAGTGACGTTTCAGGGCTGGCTTAGTGGTTACTTTAGCAGAATATATTTTCAACATCTCTATTCCACAACTCTTTAAACAACAGACCCTACTGAATATTTCACAGATAGTTGAACCTTTAGACCCATGCCATCACTGCAAAGAGCGACTTGGCAGTATTTCACATTTCATCATACTTTTGATGCATCAGGTTTTGCTTTTTGTTTAACAAGGAAAGGGCAGTGATGTTCTTGGACATGGCGCAACTAGCACATAGTGCCCAAATATGGCCCTTAACCATATAACTGTTTGAACAGTTACCAAGCCCCAGCCACTGCCTACATTACCTGTACATTGTCACAGGTTGCATAGTGCATTATCGATAAATCAGGGTCAAGGAGTGCACTGTACAATGATTGGGAGTCAGGTGGGTGCTAGCTCAAAAATCCAACGTTATCATAAGTGAACAAGTAGCAAAATATCTGAAATATTTCCAGAGGTCTGAGATATGCATCCGATTCTTTGTGATATCATATTGGTTTTTCATTGTGACTGTGCACGATTTTTATGAAGATCTGAAAGGTTTTTTTGTTGATGGGGTTTCGATAAGCTCAGGAACCATGTGACGTGGCAGGACCACTTCAACGCGACAGGCCAACGGTCGGCTGGACAGGCTGTCCTTCATTCACTGACATCTATCAATGTTTATACAGAATCTTTTAAATCAGATGAATAGACAAAGCCCGAATGTAATAGATAATTAGCTCAATAAAGTCAAATGAAACATCAACTGAAGTCCTCTGGGTAACCCAGACCAATACTTTGCTTCCTATCCCTTTCCGGCCTGCACAATATATCCTTTTCCGGCCTGCACATTCATTGTCAAACAATAATGCACTCAAGGTTCTGAACACTACATTACAACTACGTAATTTAAGGATCACATTTCCATGATCCCAACAGTTCATCAAGCCTAGATGTCCAGCTCTATGAGGCACAGTAAGGAAATTCTAACAGAAGTAGAGAAAATAGATAAATTATTGTTTGTGAAAAGCAGGATAGAAATGATAGATAAGAATCTTGTTTTGCCAGTTGCCATCAGAGGTTTAACATTTATTCATAAGCTATGTTAAGTGATACTGTGATATTAAAAATAATAAGTCTGATGATACTTTGGCCATATCGCCCAGCGCCAAGCTAAACTAGGCCTACCGAAGATATCGTATGCAGTCAAGTATGTCTTTCCTACCAGAGCACCTCCTAAAATAATCCCTGTGCCAGAGGGATGACAGAGCTATACATTACAGAGGTAGATGGTCTTAGGTATGTGTCCCCGCTCTGCACTAGTAAGTGCAAATTAATAGTTATCCCATCTAGTGCCCTATGACATCCATTTGGTTTTATTTGCCTGATTGACTTTTGTTTCTACCAAATTCTGTTGTCAGTTTTATTTGTTGTAAAGTTCAGCACGTAGCACAAATGCTCACAAACATTGTAACTAACTAAGCTCACAGAGGCCCAGCTCTTAAGTTTCGTAAGTAAACGATTTGAATTTGAATTGGTGAATCTGTTCAAGCAACACTTAGCGCACCAAATCATACAGAATCACCTTGATTCGTTCAACCATCCAGAAAAAACGAATCACTAACAAATCCAATCAAAAGTTAAGCTTAGGTGTTTTAATCTAAACAAGAATCGAGATGCATAGGGAATTGTCTGAAAGTAAATGCACATTGGTAGAAATACTTTAATGGTGAAAGTGCGAGGAGCAAAGACAGATAATCTAGTGATACAGTGATTGATGTGTGACTGCCATTTGACAAATAAAACCAGTCTTATCTTTGATAATCTCATCACGTACCCTAGGATAGCCTACACACACTATATTCACGAGCTGTGGCCATGACAGCAGGGTCCAAGACAAAAGTGGGCACATTCGCTATACAACGCTGTCTGTTTCGTGTTTATTCAGTACCTGAAAACATGAGCAAAAACGAGCTCCTCTGTTCCCAAAGTCATCACCTATTTCTCTTTAATCATCACCTATTTCACCTTTTCATATATTTCTCTTTAATGATCACATATTTCTGTTTAATTAGCATGTGTTTCTTTTTAATCATCACATATTTCTCTTTAATTATCACACATTTCTGTTCATCTGTTTGTTTGGAACGTGTTATATGCATGTTTTAGAATTCTTGCATGAATTTATATCTGCCAATGGAAATGTAGTTCATGTTCCTCATTTCTTGGTGCCTTCATTTTACTATTCTTTTAGGCTATAACATCAAAAAGAAAACGTCCAATGCTGACACATGTCACGTCTACATGAGCATTGTGCACATGATTCTAATGTGACGGGAAAACCCAATGATAGAAATATAAATGTATGCAAAAGAGAACAGTATTCTGTTAAAAAAACAAAAAGTACTGAAAAGTCTGAGTTGTATTTTTCCTCTCTGGATATTCTAATCAACTAGCTTATTCTTGTCCAAATTTGTAGTTTCCCCATTTTGTCGTTGTAGGGATGTATTGCTCTTCATAGCATTCAGAGTTCAGGGCAAGTTCAGCAACAGATAAGATTACAGTCACAGCAAGCACTCGTGATAATGACATAAACAAGGGTAACTACGTTTCCCAAATTCAAAGACAGTAAAATAAAAACAATGATATGCACAAGGACCACTTGTGACAATTTCAAATGAAAATGAAAACATTTGTACACATAAAACAGTGCAGACGCAATGTTTAGTAACCAAATTAAAGTTTGTAATCTCCTTCCACTAACAAACTTTTACTTTAGGGATGGGAAGTGTTCAGTTGAAATTAATTGCTTCTCTGATAGTTACATCCGTGCATCAATACATCTACCAGCTATTCCCACTTATAGACATCATCAAAACCACCAAAAGATGCCGTATGATCCGCGACAGCCAATGCTAAGTGCAAAATTGCACTGGAGAGTAAAGGATTAGGGAGTGTTACACACTAATCACAGCTAATGACACAGACTAGAGGGGAACGCACTGTTCCTCACCACTGCGGTTTCTTTCCATTATAGCTTCTCACAGCCACCTCCTTATCATCCTGCCACCCGTTGACACACGGCCAACATCGTCTCCTTTCCAAACAACACCAGGGGAACATCAGCTGGGCAGAAGGATGGCTTGGCTGTAGGCTAAAGATGTGCATTATTCCCTTTGAAGAAACCTCTATGTATATCTAGATACAGTGCATTGCATAGTGTCCCACAAGATACATATACTAAGTGTGTGTGTGTGTGTGTGTGTGTGTGTGTTTGTGTGTGCGCGCGTGTGTTTGTGTGTGCGCGCGTGTGTATATGTATGTGTATTGTCTCCTGTGGATGTAGGCATCTGAGTTGAGCCATAAAGGACCGGGCATCAAATTGTTTCTGCAGTTTTAACAGAGCGTTACCATTTGCAGCACACTGACCAGCATGCAACGGGGCTCGGAAAAGTTTGCCATCGTCTTTATTGTACGATTACCCCAACCTATCAAAACATGACAATTCTGCACTTGTGAAAAGTGAAATTCCCAAATGTACTGCTGTTGGTGATCATGCATTTTAACATAAGCCCGTCTGTGCATTTGTCTCAGATAGGCAGATTTAGTTCCAGTAAAACACAAATATCATTGAATAACAACATAGCAGGTGACATTAGTCACTCAAGTAATAGAGCCTAACAAGCTATTTTAGAAAGATTTGAATGCGTACGGATATGCGTTTGTGGTATAAGATTAGGAATATTCTTCTCGTTCAAAGCGTGGCACCGCGCCTGTGACTGATATAGCCTGGGGTTGCCCGGCATACAAAAAAAAACTTGTAGGTCAATAAATGTCAGAGCAAGTGCAAGCTTAGTTCTACAGTGATCAAGGACATGTCATTTCTCACAAAAGATTAGGCACTTTGGGAAGATGGAGAGAAACCAATGAGTAAAACGTCAGGGAACAGTTGACTTGTGATGTTTGAATTGACGCTCTGACCAACACGTTTGGATCGGTTTTGGGTCTCGCGGATCGACCAGCTCATATCCAAACATTAGAATTGTAGACGAAAGCATATTGGTAAATCATTACAACTGTCTATCAGCCTCTTACATCGACTGGGAGGAATTTGTGCCCACTCTTCTTTATGGTACTGCTTCCACTGTTTCACATCTGAGTGCTTTCTTGTATGCACTGCTCACTTCAAGTTCCCAAACAGCATTTCAATAGGATTGAGATCTGGGACATGACATTGCCATTCCATAACCCTGCATTTCTTCTTTTTTCACAAATTATGTTGTAGCTTTGCTTTTGTTTTTCAGATCATTGTCCTGTTGAAAGATCCATGTTCGGTTCAGCTTTTTGACAGATGGCCTCACGTTCTCCTCAAGAATTCTCTGGCACAATATGGGATTTGTGGTTGACTAAGTCTTGACAAGTTGGCAACCCCCTGAGTTAGCAAAGCAGCTCAAAAACCTAATGCCACCACCTCCATGCAGTTGGTATGAGATTATTCTGTTTAAAGTAAGTGTTTCGTTTTTGCCAAACATGCCGCATATCATTGCTGACACACAAATCCACCTCCATCAGATAGTGTAAGGAAGTACTTTGAATTGCCTCCCAGACTCATGGGCATTAATATTCTGAGGGCCCCAGATAGGTCTTTTGCTCTTTGCATGATGTAATACCACACAGCAATATAGTTAAGGCCAAACAAGAACATGTTTATAACCTTTAAAGAAAGGCTGGACCCTCTCAAGGTATTCTCTAATGATTTGCAAAAATTTTAGCTATTTTATGTGATGGTAAAGGTAGAAGTGTAATTACTTTCCCTGTACATTGCATAATTGATTTGAATTTGTTAGGTGTGATTTAGTTATTTAGGTTAACCTTATCAACTAACGCGGTTGGAATTTGGCTCAAACATCATATGTGTCTAAATATGTAAGCATAAGAAAATAAGTTTTCCCAGGGCGTGTTCTTACGTTTTCACATGACTGTATAGCCAGCCTTGCAGACAAACAAACGACAACAAGATAGAAGGTTTTATTCAGGCTAAATAATACTATATTTCACAACTTATATATTTCGCAGCCCCAACTGGAAGGGCTATTGAACGAAAGCCAGAGTGGAAAATGTTTATATATCTAACAAGTTTGCCATCTTTGAGTTGCTGGAAAGCAAGCACAACAGCAAGCTAACATTACAGTACAGGGCAAATGCAGTTTTCGGACTTACAATCTGCCCGTCCCTAATACATATCTCTGTCCATAATATACATCTTCAGGATATAACCGGATCTTTCACTGATGCCAAACAGCTGGCCCCAATTTTTTATTTGTGTAAGGTGGGGATGTTGTTTTCCATCACTATTCTTGTTTATACTGGTAAAGGTTTGCCTTGCCTCAAGCTAACTGACATAGATCTTCTGACGTTTTGCCGTCTATCTCAATTCATGAAAACAGAGATGCAGATAATTTGGCCTTGTCCACATCAGGTAAGCAAGCCAATTACATGCAGAGGTTGTCTGTATTAGATAGGCCCTTAAGCACCACGGCAAAATCAACTTGCTTTGGGTTTTTTTTGCACATCACATTCAGACATGAACTCGGTTAGAAGTAGAATACATTACATAATAATGTCAAATTTTAATCCATTTGACACGGCTCTAACATGAATGCATTTCACTAAGGGTTTTTCTTATCTTTTTTTTATTTTTTTTACAATTTGTGGGTGGTATCGGAGCTGGGGCCAGGGAGGCTAGGTTAGCCGTTCAAAACTGATAGCTACATGCCATATAGAACAGCACCTTAGGATACCTGGTTGGAGTGCCCACCAATGTCTCTATTACCCATTTGTCAGACCGTTTAGAGGAGTATAGTTTGAAATCAGGTGAATGGATAGTAAAACTACATGCGCAGTGTAGTAGCACCAGAATTTCAAAAACCTTTCTAATGGTTTTAGATGGAACAGATTTCTCTAGGTCAAAGACAGCCACTCATCTTCAGACTGCATCCAACAGGGAAAACAATGACATGTCAGTTAAACCCACTCTGGCCAATCACAAACAAAAGACCTGCACCAAGGGGCTTGGTGGAAAACCACAGCCATAAACCAATTCCTTAGACTAAACGAAGAAGCTCTGAAAATGAATCATTTTATTTGTAGATAGAGTATCAGTCAGTATGACTGCTGGCCAGCATGTTATCACAACCACTTAGGCTAGAAAATAATGGTTTCCAAGTTAAATATTCTGCTATTGACAGCCTATATGAATTGCACCAAAAGAATACCCCTAAAAGACATGAAGATCTGACGAAACGCAAACCCTGAGCTGTAAGAAGCTTGCGAGGAAAAAACTAAACACCACAAGGTGTTTATTTCCTCTTTCAAATTAGAAGATCGTGTGTGCAGATGTAAACTTCTTTGCTGAATACAATGACGCCATTCTACATCGGCTACTCCCCTGGACATTCTGCATGTTTAATTATGGTCCCAAATATAGACTGGCAGCTGATAATGTGTGACAAGGGAGGGAGGGACGAGGGGAAAGGTGTTGATGAAGCGGGTCACGTGTTTCAAGGTAGGTATTAGTCAACAGAGAAGCAGATGTGGACATTGGTTGCTTACCAATTGCCCCCGTTATATAATCACAATTCTGCTTTACGTTGGAACTCAACTCACCTGTGGTGAGTCGTGGGTGCATGAGAATACCACATTTAACCAGTCTGAATAGAGAAAATGTCTCCTCCCGTTTTGTCACTGTGTGTACCGTGGTGAAAACGAAGAAAATAAAGAAAACCAGAGAACTGGCTGTGGGGATCTGGGATTTATATATAATTGCAACACACCTGAACATGTCACAATCCTTCTGGTACAAAGGCCTGTGTCCAGGTGAGACCAAATTAGAGAATTTTGGTGGCACAGAATCTCTATGTTCATAGAAAACAAAATGAAGCCTTAAAAGAAAACAACATCTCTCTGACTGTCAGAAATTGAGGTGGTTCAGTGATGTTTTGGGGTTCCACTGCTGCCTCTGGCACTGGGAGCCTTAAACGTGTTCATGGCGTCAGGAAATCAGGAGAATACCAAGGCATTTTGGAGCGCAATGTCGAACCCAGTGTCAGAAAACTGAGCTTCCATTAAATGCAATGTGTCTTACAGCAGGACAATGACCACAAACACACTTCAAAAAGCACCTAGGAATGTCTCACAACAAAACACTGCACAGTTCTGAAGTGGCCAGCAATAAGTTACAATGTAGCCTAAATTCTATTCTAAAACCTGTGGATAGATCTGAAAACAGCAGTTGGGAGGCACCCTTTGAATCTGGGTGAACTGGAGCAGTTTGCACAAGATGACTGGACTAAACTGCCAAGTACAGAGGGGAAAGAAGCTCATCCATGGCTATAGGAAGCACTAGATTTCAGTAATTTTAGTCAAAGGACTATTCACCCAAATACTGAGTCTGAGGTGTGAATAATCGGGTCAATGCCATTTCTATTTCCCTTCTGATCGAATACAATATATTAGGTTCTGAATGAATAAAAGTTATAATAATAACAGTGAAAAAAAGAATTGTAAAGAAGAAATACGTTGTTAAACTTATTTTGAAATACAATGCAAGTTATTGAAGAAAGTACAAGTGTGTCAGTATTTCTCATCAGGACTGTGACTAAATTAATCAGTCAACATTTGTTTTTTTTAGTAGAAAAAAAACAGAAGCACCTGCCCTACATCACAGTCACTCTGTGACTTGGTTGTCAAGTTACAAAGGCACTTGCACCAAGGCAAACCAATTAAAATATGTTAAAGAGAATGGGGCAGGTGGTTTGCCAGGCACAACATTGTACTTTTCATTGGTGGACAGCTGACAAGTAGGAATGTAGACACAACTTTCTTCAGGACTTTAGCTTATATCTTCTGGGCATAATACAGTGGATGTCAGTGATAAACAAAACAAACAGTATTGTTCCAGGCATAGGCCTAAACAGTGGGCCAGATGTGTCATGTGGCAATGAAATAGCTAGAAAAAAAAATAAGACAGACATATCTGAGGATAATATATACCTTTTAGAGAGGTCCATCAGAACCCCTGAGAAGATCTTCTCGCCTAACCGGAAAGACACTACCAGTGCGTCGTCGATGATGTGATCCAGAGATACTCGAACCTCAGACCCGGGTATCAGGTTGCCCACACTCTCGGACTGTACCTCCTCAGTTTCACCACCAGCCAAAGGGGGAGGGGGTTTCGATACTTGATCGCTCTTATTGAACTTAATTTCTAACCTCCTCTGTGGTGAGCGCGAGTCACCGAGTTCTGCGGAGGGAACCTGGTCCAATGACATTACAGGAAGCTCGGGACTCGGAGAGTTCTGGTCTGTGATGCTCGAAAAGCCACAAATGTATCCAGTCTCCATGGGTGTTCCAAGGACCGTTTCCCTTTCTAGCACAGGTATAGAGTCGACTTGTTCTGTGTACTCGGAACGTTCTAGTGAAGCATCTTCAGACAACTCCTCCTTGTACTCGGAACCAGGAGGGACATCATCCGCAGGTTCGGACTCCAGTTCAGCCTCGTGAGTCGTTTTAATTAAAGCTCTATAATCAGACTCGACATTAGTAGGTTGGGTTAATTCTGGGTTCTGACAGTAATCGATCATGGGCTCTGCCGGTTCTGCTATCGACAGGCCAGCCTCCGTAGCCACGGGATGCGCAGGGAACGAATGCAAAAACACCACAGATGGCTGTGTATCGGAGATGGAGCTATTCTGAAGGCAGGCGTAGGGCTCGTGCTTACTGACCTCATTTGCAGGTTCAACATTCGGTGAAAAAAACTGTCTCAAACGTTCCGCCCTCGACATAGTGGTGTGTTTCGAACCACAGCCCTCGAGAGCATGGTTCTCGGTATTTTCTACGCCGACCCCGAGACAGCTCGTCTGAATGTGTTCATCCTCTGAACTAGCAGCGAGGGCTTTTCCCGCGGCTTCTAGGTCTGGCCTGCTCACTAGCTCCATTTGGACCTGGCTGCATTCCTGAACTGCATCCCCATCCTTGCGTTGGGGAACAAGGTCCATTACTGGTGCGTAATCCTGCGTTGCACTGGAGTCGAGTTTGGCCCCCGGCACAGCTGGCACCAGTTCGAGCTCACCACCGTCCCCCGTTGTTGTTGTTGATGCCGTAGCAGCTCCTGGCTCCGCAGCCACGGCCGCCATTTTCTTTCCGCTTTGCTTCTGCGGCCAGGAGGTCCTCTCCCTGTGATAGTGCTAAAGCCCGCCCACTTGAAAGGATGGAACACTTATGATAGGCCAGTGAACTACAAAGTTGTAGTTCAGTGGTCAATTTCCACGTCATTCAACAGAAACCCTTGGAAACCCTTTTGTAATTGGCTCCCTTTGTCTGGTTTTGTACACTTTTTCCACTAGGGGCGATATTGTATCGTATTTCGAACACGAGCTAGCTTAAAGCATGGATAACATTTATAACGTAGTGATGGGCATTCCGAGCGATTCCAAGTCTGTTCGACCAGCTATGTCTTGCGGCTCCGTTCACCTAAATAGACCAATCAGTTTTTTTCCATACAGTTCGTGATTTAAAATTCTTAAAAATAACATCCGAACAATTAAAAGAATGCAAATCTCCAATGTAAAAACGAGAAGGTTGGATAGAATAACGTTATTGTGAAATGTATGTGAAAATAGTTTGCAATTAACCCGTTCTAACAATTAGATAGTCTGTTTATTTTTTTAATGCGTTCGCCATTTATTTCCATTTTTGAAGTGCAGTTACTCAATCTTTAATAAATCATTTAATAGGTATAACAATGTTTTTTTTTGAGAAGGGGGAAGTAAGCCAATCATGGGGCCAAATCAAACGAACTGATCATTTTACCGTTCTGTTCCTAAACGTTTACCAAAAAGTGCAGTTCGTTCGTGAATGACCCATCACTAATAACAACATTGGAATGGTCTGAAGTCAATATACGGGCCTATAGAAATTCCGTGTATTGACTTATGAACTTTGTCTTTGTTTCTTCGATCCCTCAAACGTTTTGTCAGAGCCACACTCCAGATAACAACAATGGCTCAAGTCGTTGGCACAGTCTTCCTCTTTACAACTGCACGTTTCAATTTCATTATGTGATTTGATTACAATTACTGGTAGAGGCTACATTAGGCTTCAGCAATAAACTTCCACAGTTCCTGAAGACGTCTTGCGTCTGAATACTAGGTCGGATCAGTTCTAGAAATACATTGCCGAAGTTCAACGATATCCCGTGTTATTCGTTGCCCCCACGGACCTAGATCTAGGCCAAGTGGGCTGGTAGTGAAACTTCTGACACCGTGCTTTCTTTTGGGAGTTCCTCTGAAAAGTACTGTAAATGCATCAGTAAACGTGACATCTGAGTTGTGGGAGATAATAGTATAATTTCACAAGGCAGCTGAAATACATTTCCAGTTGAGAACATTTTGTTAAAATAGTTTATTAGTAGGCCTACTTTGCAAAGCAAATCGTGCTGATAGAATATTGCCACAGATGTTGCATTTGAGTTTTATTATAAGCAATAAAGCATGCTGCTAGGTTTGAGAGAACAAAGGTTACACCCTTTCTAAAAGGTTTCAGAAAGGGATCCTCAGCTTTCCCTAGAGGATAACCTCATTTGGTTCCACATAGAACCTTAGTGTTAATAGTGTTCTAGCTGGAACTCTTAAACTTTCTTGGGTACGCAGTGGGGAAAAAGAAAACATTTAATGTTTTAGAATAAGCATGGTTGCGCAAATGTAACACTCCTTGTTGAACTTGTTAACTGAATATTTTGGAATATGAAAGTGGCGACCATGCTGTACATGTCAGTTGACAAAATTAGAGGTTATCTTTTAGTGACAGCACCCATTTGAGAGTCCTTACTTAAAAAGATTTCTTTGGAAATTAAAATATTGTATGGGGCACTTTGAATTGATAGGGCGAACTATAAAAGTTGATGTTTTACTTTGTTTAACATTATTTAAACTCATTCAGCCCTGAGAGGGGAATAAAACAATTTAGCTCTTTGCTGAAGGACAGTTTTCAGCCATTAAGTTTGTGTTCTCATCATGGTATACTAAAATGACTCTAGTGGTGAAATCAAAGGTAACACACTGAGACAATGAGTAACTGAAACTCTTGGGAATTACAGACTTAGGAATTACTTCATTTCACTTTTATATGCATTTCAAATGCAAACAATTAATTTTTCATTCAGTAAGAGATTTACATAATTTAATGAACGATCGATGACAGTAGCTTACAGGCCTGCCTATTGAAATTAGTTTTTCCTCACATAACAGTAATACAAGTTATGTGATGGGAAACTAATTCATTTCCTGTGAGTTATTCAATTCATTTCCTGTGACTTATTCAATTCATTTCCTGTGACGTTCTTTTCCAGTGTCATGTGCACTGTGTACCTCATCCACTGGATTGTATCATGCATGAAATCTTACATTTATGTCACAGTTATTGACATTTTCTATTACCATTCATGCACACCACCTTGTAGGTTTCTTGTGATCTATGAGCCTTTCCCCTCACAGAGAGCCATCTCAGACTCAAGAGTCACATAACCTTTTACCCTTGGCATTAATAGATTTGTCCATGTGGCCCAATTCTGGGGGGAACTTGGCTGCATGTATTTGTTTTTGTATTTCTAATAGAGCTTACTGCAACCCATAATTCGAAAAATAGAAAAGCAGAGACTACATTTAAAGTTAGCCCAAGATGCAAATTCTGATCTGTGTGAAATATGTTCAGCCTTGTTGCTTGTATTTTGAAAAGCCGTACACCTCAGTACATGTTGTGAGCAGTGTGTTTTAGCCCAATGGCATTGAGGGTATTGACCTGCGGCACGTCTGCTTTCCTCACAAAGGCCTTTAGACTTTCGAAACACACTGTGTGTGTGCGTGTGTAAGAGAAAGAGACAGACCCACATCTATCCACATAGAGAACTTGGATTTCTAGGTTCCTGATCCCCAGAAAGATAGAAGAACAAATGTGCGTGCACCTGATTTTTAGCAAGCATTAAGGGATGGTACTCTGAATAGCCTCTAAAAAAATGTGCCTTAGGAAGTTTGATATGCAAGTACAACACTGGAATGTGTGTGCCCAGTTTTTGTGGTTTAGTTTTAGAGGCTGGTTGTGTTTCCTGTGTGCTCTAACACGGTTCACTCCTAAGGATTATTTCCCTAGTGTTGTAGCCACGGCGTTAAGAGCTTACTGTTCTCACATGCATGTACATGGTTCACTGCCAGGGCCCTTGGATTGTTCTGATCCCAGGACCGTTCTGAACCCAGGACCGTTCTGATCCCTGGATTGTTCTGATCCCAGGACCGTTCTGATCCCTGGATTGTTCTGATCCCAGGACCGTACTGACCCCAGGATTGTTCTGATCCCTGGACCTTCTGGTCCCTGGACCGCTCTGATCCCTGAACCGTACTGATCCCAGGACCGTTCTTGTCAAGGGTCTAAGATACACAGGGACGTTCAGTGGTTGTCACAGAGGTCACAGCAGGACTGAAGAGAACCGAACAGGCAAGGCAGCCTTAAGGCTGAGACTCAAAAGGCCATAAACCCTTCACTAACAAAGAAATGAGTTTGGCCCAAACTCAGCAGCCATCGGTGTGATATTGTTCATCAGGTACAGTTAATTCCAGATAAAAAATACTGTGAAGTGTCAGGGCTTAACCTCATTCAGGTGCAGTGATTTTTCACCCCAGACGGTTGTAGTCTGCTGTGTGTGAAAGGTGAGTGACCCCAAGGTCACTAAATCCCAGATGACTCACCACACTACAGAGCGGCACCATAAACTTTTTTATGGCGTAGTTATGGTAGTCCTGTCCCCAAAGTGTCAGGAGAGATGGGTGGAGGTGATGGCTGTGGGTATTTAAACAGGGTCAGGTCACCCAGAACCTTATTGTTCCCTGCTTGTCTTGGAACTGCTCTAGCACTCTCCTATCCTTCACCCGTTCTCCACTCTCAGCACACAATGGCATTCTCTGGAAAGTGGGAAACTGAGTCCCAGGAAGGATACGAAGAGTTCTGCAAGCTCCTTGGTAAGACCTTTGTTGAAGTTTAATAGCCCACCTGGGTACAGCAATGGCATAGAGGCCGATGAAAACTGTAGTTCTGGTTTGAACATCTTGAATCGACTTGGTCCCTGGACCTTCTGCAATGTAGGGAAAGGGATGGACAATACAGTGTTTACACTACTGTCTACATTGATGATTCGTGCTATCAGAATTGTCGAACTCCTGTGCTCACATATTTAAGAACGCCTCCTACATGCAAATGCAAAATTGCCTCATTAATCCCAGTCTCGCACAGCTGTATCTCCAAAACCATACCGCACCTTTCAGGCCACATCCAATTTAACTAAACGTTTTCTTTAACACCTAGGCATCCCAGATGACATCATTGAAAAGGGTCGCAACTACAAGCTCATCACCGAGGTGGTTCAGAACGGTGATGAGTTCACATGGACCCAGGTTTATCCCACCAACAAGACCGTCAGCAACAAGTTTGTCATTGGCCAGGAATGTGACATGGAAACCATTGGAGGGAAGAAGTTCAAAGTAAGCATTGCATGTTGCCATACAGCTTTCAGCAAAGACTAGCTCAGGGACGCCAATTGGGTCAGAAGCCAAAGGCTCGACATTGCAGTGCTGAAGAGTCCAACGCAATCTAGATTTGACTGTGTCACATGCCAGTGTGTCGCCGGGAGTCCCATGGGACAGTACATACTGTATTGGTCAGGGTGGGGGGTATTTAATAAAACCTTTATTTAGGTTTTTTGTGGTGTCTGTGTGTAAGCTGCTTATATATAATGATAACATTGGACCATCAGTTTTTTTTCCAAATGTTATTTCCAATTAAGTTAAACTGACTAACACAGAGACAATTTGGATATAGACAGACCACAACAGATAACTAACTTATCAAGGTCCTTTTTCAAGAGGGTAACACAAATGGCATAAAATGGAGAGAAACACATTATACTAGTATATTTTATTTATTTCAACAACTATGTTTTTATTGATCAGCGTTTGAAACAAATATCTCTAAACCATATCTCTTCACATCATCTATGGGAAAACCCAATGGTTCCTATAATGCTTGCACATAGACGTATTGCAGTATAACAGACCTACATACCTGTCCTTAAAAAAAACAACAAAGGTAGACAATGTCATGTCTGAGATCCTTTTATTGTTTTATTTTACATGTTACCAAAGCCAAAGACAGCATACTACCAAAAACCAAAAATGACCCAGTGACTAAATGCAATCTGCAGCAAGTTTGTCGGATGTGTTGAATATCAAAATGAATATAAATCAAGTACCTGTGCCCACGGAATGTGGATGTGTGCAAGACATCCAGATATAACCAACTGACGTTGACGGCTGAATAAATGATAGTATGAATAAAAGGTATGCGTGTCCATCTATTTAAAGGCCACCGTTACAATGGAGGGGGGAAAGCTGAGCACTTCATTTCCCAAATATCACCATACATCTGAAATCAGCGGCGGAAAGCTGATTGAGGTAAGTGTCATTTTGGCAGAGGATGAGGAGCATTAGGAGGGGAGAAAAATGAGTAATTCGTGTCGTTTTTAAAATGTTTTTTTTTTCCCCTTCCTGCCTAGACTTCAACCACAGGGTCGGTGGTGCTGAAAAGAACAAGCAAGAAGATCTAAAATTCTTACCGTGTTATTGACAGCAGGAAAAAAGTACCACGAGTAAATAAAAGAGGGTGGCACCGCCAACGGACCGCGTTTGAGTTTTTGTGTCCCGCGCTTGACGACACACCACATTATGGGCCGGTTTAATGGAAAAACTTGCTGAATGTCACTACATGAGTCATTGGACAACCACTGGGGGGCAATCTATCTATCTTTACAAAAGGTAAACGTTCGGACAGCTTGCCAGGCCGACAGAATAATAGCCTATTCATCGAGATGGATCAAAACATTTATACAAGCATCATTGAGTTGTGTGTGAAACTAAATGTGGAAATAAGTTGGATTTTAACGTGATAGATGAACATTTTTGAGTTTAAGTATTAAACAAACAGACCCCCCTCCCCCCACAAGTTAGTGACCGAGACGAATGTGAATGTATACTGAGTTAATAATCATTAATGTCTATGGGATAAACAATACAACAATGGCCAGATGAAGGGATGTCTCAGAGTAAATGAGTGCAACCCTCCCTGGGTAACCAGAGGACCACATCAGCAAGTCCCTCCCTCTCCCTGCTTTGTAAACAAAGCTAGCGAGAATTATCCATTAAACCCCCCGAAAAAAAATCTCCAGGGACTGTCTTCAGTACCCCCTACTAAGCCACCAAAGGGGGGCTGCTTTAACCTTTCTCTCACTTTCTTACCATTAGTGCTGTACTGAAATAATAAATCTCTTTTCTTCCATGTTCGTCAGTCATGGAAAATGTTGCCCAGCCTTATGAACTGTTAGGGAAATTAAAACAGGACATAAAGGACAGGGTAACAAATCCTCTCAGAAATGCTCCGAAGCGGATACATTTTTGTAGGAAAAGTTCAGATTCAGAAAACCTTGGAGGTTATTTTGATTTCATACATGAAACAGGCACAGCCAACCAGTTTTAACAAAGCTGCACTTATATCCCCACACAGAGTATCTTTTCAGACACAAAAACCTGTGGATTGCTTGTTGATCCTTTTTTTGTCTTTCTGTGGTGGTGTGCACATCAAGGTATTCCTTAATTGTTTATACGCAATTATTATGTCCACAGTTTACATTCAGCATTTCATTGTGACAATCTCCTCCTTTAGGTTTAGAGTAAGGATAGACTCCAGTACCTTGCCTTTTATTTGTTCAGTGGCAAAGGGAGGGTGAAAATTAAGGATTGGAATCTCCTCCATTGTCTTGAGGTCTGCAGAGGAAGGGAGTGCTTAAGTAGAGGTCGGGGTTTATGGTACAGAGGGGGCGGAGCTAACTGATAGACCCACCCCCCTCCCCCTCCAAGACCTTTCATGTGCAATGAGTTGAGACATTCATATTAAACTATACCCCTGTTGGGTATGCTAATCAACAACACAAAGGCTTCAATACCTCCAGCTATGCACCAATACAGTATATATTTCTTACTAAAAATAGTGGAAAAGAGATACTGCCAGTCTGGCCTTTTGTGTTGTTTTTTAACCTTGTTCAACCAAGTAAACTCTGTTTTTGATTGCTTGCACAATATCTGCTTCTCCAGCATAAATACACATAGCTGTTATTAATGCTTCATCAGGGTGGATTTAGTTTGTCCACTTCAGGCTTTTGGGTGTTTGCAACATGCAACATTTTCATTTACACAAAGAAATCCACTACCTTTAAAGCAGTTAGAAACAGCCTTTAAGCAGTTGAGAACATATATATTACAAAGAAGTTGTTAAAAAAATCCATAAGCAACACATTGTGGAGTAATAGGAAGTAATCTCAACAAAAGTGATGAATCATTAGCCTACACATCACACACCAACTCACTGGCCTTTGACAGTACATTGAGATCGCCATAAAACAAAAACAGAACAGAAAACGCATAAAGAAATTAAAACAAAAAGAAATATCTAACTAAAAATAAGCAATCAAATAAAGTTATCACAACAAAAAAAGTGACAAATAAACACAGTTTGAGCCATATTTTGAGGTAGATAATAGTTAGGGTATGTGAGGGGACGCTTTTGTTATCGTAGACCCAGTGGACACAAGGGCTATGGCTATTTTCTGGCCACCTGTTAACAGGAGGTGAAGCAGACAGAGTGTGGTCAAAGTGGGATCAATGGAATAGATTTCATTGCTCCATCACAACAGTTCACCCCATCAAACCTGAGATAAGGACTCTGGAGCCACATTTACTTGGAGAACAGTGACAGCCAACTTACCAACGGCTGGATTCAGGCAACGCTACATGACAGCATCATGACTCAACAACACAAACATCAAGCTCACATTCCGTGTAAACACCAAAGACAAATTGGGATAATATTGTTAAGCTTTCGATGCACACTTTTGTTGCTGGACCTGTTTTTTTTTTTCTTCTCCAAATTGGGAGATATCCCAGCTGACTGTTGTGCGAGTTCTGTCCGATAATCACAAAACAGCTTAAGGTCAATTGTCGTTTTTCTCATGCTCTAGGACTTATCAAGTTTAGAGGCTCTCTTTCCATCTGATCAAACAAGGTTGATTATTCAGCACATTTGTTGCAGTAAATATACCCAAATAGCCACCCACCTGAAACGGACTGAGGTAGGACAGTTGTAGTAGTAGCAGTAATGTGACCAGAGAAGAACATCAATGGTACTGAACTATAAGCTATATCCTGTGCTGTAGCCTTCCCAAAGTGATCACGGTGTCATTAACATCTCATGGTGTTGCCGACAACGAGAGCAGTGGTAGCCTTTACAGCGAGGGTTTTGTGACTTTCAGTCAAAGGCACACAGATCAAATGGTACCAGTCAGGAGAATTTACATGAACTGGGGAGGTGGCTAGCTAGTAAAGAATTGAACAGACTTCCTCCCCTGTGGTTTGACGTGTTGAGAGGACAGACGTGGCCATATACCCCGTCACCACGGCTCCATTTGCCCGCGGGGGCACCAGAGCAGCAAAATAAGATGGAGTCTGGTCTAAAGCAGGGAAGGACACAGCCAGTTCAGGCATATCAGTCAAACATTTTGTCATACTTTAAAGCAATACACTGTCATAACCAAGTAAAAGTTAATAACAACATCAAATTCATTGACACAGCTGTTTTAAATACATCTTTCGTGTGTAATCTATCAGACCCTGTAGTTCATGTAAACAATCCTAAGGACAGATCTCTTTAATATGTTTAAAGCAGCAGCATTGAAATACAAAATAAAAAAGGCCCACATTAAGAGAATCTGCGCAGAACCGGAGGTTCCCCACAACCAAAGCTTACAGCAGAATCACAGTGTCCAAACCAGTCTCGTTATCTCTCAATATAGAACAGGCAGTAACATTAAGGTAACATTACAGCCTGTTTGTAAACCAGGTTCAGTTTGACCTCCCTCCCATGGCGTCACCTGTTAAAGCAGCTTGCAGCAAAGGTGAGACGGGAGCCCAGGTAACTTGCCCCGTAGGACAGACAGTGACGGGGCTCTGCCGTGAGGGCCACTTGCATGGAGAGGGGTCCCTGGAGGGGCAAGGGCGAGTGCAGCCCTGAGGTCAGGCCAGGGAACGAGGGGAAGGCTCCCTGAGGAACTGAACCAGAGAGGAGCCCTGTCGGGTGTGCCTGGAGGTAGTCCCGAGATCCAACAGGGCCCAGAGCCTGGGACTCACCTAGCATGTGCAGCTGGGACAGAGCAGCGGAGTGCTGACTCCAGCGTTGCTGATAGCCGCCTGGCTGGAAAAGCAGCTGCCGGGAGGTGAACGAGGGTGGTTTCAGCGTGGAGGGGGAGACACTGGAGGGCGGAGGAAGGGCCTGGGGTTGCCTCTGGACAGACGGAGAGTCAGACTTGGACCTTTTGGCCTGTTGTACATCGTTGTCATGGGCACTGGAGAGAGAGGAACAGGGAAAATCATTATTTGACATTTAGCCGATGAACACTAACATACGGCGGAAATAACCAGGAAAAATCTCAGCGCTCAAATTGCATCAGCTGCCCAGAGCGTGCACGGTCGTGCACCAGACGGCCGTCAACCCGGTTCGCGACCAAATGAATGTAACCCGGTGTAAAGCAGCAGTGGCCTCACAGTAGCATGATGTGGACACACTGGCTGAGGTGGTCCCAGGAGTACCCGGTGAGCAGGTGGAGGATGGTGGTCCAGCTGGGCCCGATCTGGAGGCAGACGCGGGACGCCGCGATGCAGGCCGCAGCTACCTGAGATGGCCGGAAGCTCAGGAAGGAATGATCTGGAAGGGGGGAGTGGGAGGGAGGAGGGAGTGAGTGACAATGAATGTCCCGACTAAAAAACCAAACTGTCCGATGGACGCCACAAGGCGGTCAGTCTGCAGACTGCTAGTGTTGATCCTTTACTCACCCTGCAGCGAGACCTCCAGGAAGTAATGTGTGTACTTCTCCATGAAGGCTTTGGTCTTGCTGAGGGAGGAGAGGGGCCAGCCGTTGTGCAGGTCTCCGTCCTGCACGGCAGCGTGGAGGTAGTAGTCAATGAAGTGGGCCGGCGTGGGCATGCACAGGTTCCAGCCAAACGTCTCTAGGAGGAGGAGCTCCATGCTGACCAGGTCCTTCTTGTTCAGGGACAGGTTCAGGCTGCACATGAAGCCCAGGGAGTTGAGCTGCTCCAGCTTCGGCACGCGGTCCTCCTTTTCTTCAAACTTGCCTGGACGGGAGACAGTTACAGGGAGGGAAAATGGAAAATGTTCTGGAAATGTAGTACACTTCAGATATAGTCCTAATGTACTATATACTGTGAATATACAGTATATTTGAAATGAATTAGGAATATATTTTATGTATATTAAAATGCCATTTCCAATCATGTATTACAGATGTTTTAGTGTACTTCTTGTGGAGCAGAAACACACTGGGTATCTTGAAATCATTAGGGAATTGACCAGTACTGACAGAAAGGTTAACAATATTACCCAAGTAATCCATTAGCAGCGACACATTCACTATGTTTATTTCATCTGTCAACACACACTCTTCTTCTTCTAACTTTTCTTTTACTGTGTGTGTCACAAGACAAATCCTCATGTCGGCCCCTGGAGTCAGATGCTCCAACAATGCAAAGCTCCTGACCCCTGGGCGCTCAAGGAGTGGCCCGCCTGTCTCAGATCTGTGCGCGTTTGAGGAGTGAAATAATTACCCCAAATGTCCTCCTTTAAGTCATTAAACATTCAAAGGCTTTGCACATATTCAGCCAAGCAACAATCAATGAAAACAGTTCTTCTATATTTAACTTTAATCAAGTGTGAACTTAATTTTTGTACATATGGAACACCTCAGTGAAAAAAACGTGAAGCATTATCCCTTAAATTCGTAATGGACAGTCCCAGGATCGCACCACCACGTCTTAAAAACTAAAATCATCAATTCCGCCGCAACTAGCACTGATAGTTTTGTGATAAAAAACGAACAGCACATCAATCCCTGCTTGATAGACATTCTAGTTGAACAATCTTCTTGAATGGGGAGTTTGACACATCGGATATTTGCTTTACACAAACAGTAATTATAAGTAATTAGCCATTATATAATTATATAAAAAATATAATTTATTTTACTAAATTCCATCTACCGCAGACATTGTCTATAACAGTGTTTCTCAACCCTGCTCCCAGGCGCCCCCCTGCCCTGCATGTTTTAGATTGCTCCCTGCTCTATCACACCTGATTCAAATGATCAGCTCATTATCAAGTCCTTGATGAGCTACATCAGGTATGTTAGGGCAGGGAGAGATCTAAAACATGCAGGGCAGGGGGGCGTCCAGGAGCAGGGTTGAGAAACACTGGTCTATAATACTGGAATAATCAAGCATATTTACTAGGACAAACTCAAAACATTCACAAAGAATAGCTCAATATTCATTCTCCATTGAGTAAATAATTTCTGTACATACACTCTTCTATAAATTCATGTTTTACCAATTTATTATTTGGCTGACATATTTTGTTTATTGACATTTATCAAAAGAAATAAACTGCGTCTCACTTGTAGCCCTGACTATCCTGAACATAATTTGATGAGGCCCTTTGTGCCCACCGATTGAACATTTTAAGCATAGGACTAAAAGGGTTCATTCCTTTGGATCATATTAATTTCCTCTGCATCATGAAAAAACCTCAATGGGATTTCTGCCTCACTAATTCAAATATCAGGGACCCTACTAGAAATCTCAGTCTCCACAGTTATGCCCAGCACTTCCAATCACACCTACTGTCTAAATGGAATCAGATACTGCCAACAATCACCACACCAGAGTAATACCATAGGCCATAAACTTGCATAATTACATCCCACAGAATGAAATTATGCGATGCAGCAACCTGCGATTTATTCACCACCAACACACTCCACTTCCACGTTTCCTTGGTGACTGACTGACTGACTGACTGACTGACTGACTGACTGACTGACAGAGCGGAGGGGTCAGCGGGGGTCAAGGCCTCCAGTACACACAGCTGTCACCCAGCACAATGCCACAGACCAAACAGCCACTCAAAACCAAGATCTACAGGCTGTAGCATAGCGGTCACACCACCCGTTCCCTTCCACCTCAGCCGTGATATCACTTGGTTTCTTTAAACCCACACGTGTGTCGAAAAAACAAAACTCAACATGAGGTTTCTGTACACGAGCGGGACAAACAACCGGCAGTAATCCTACCAGGGCTCAGTCTGGAACATGGCGAGTGCTGAAATGTATATATAGTACAACCAAGAGGACTCAGTGACCTCACATGATTTGTACCTTTCAATTACATTTGTCGGTAGCATATGAGTGTGTCTGTCTGAGAGTGGTATTTGCACATCGAGCCACAAACAACATTTCCCCCGGGTGGTAATGAAGTCATCATCTCATCTGTCCCAGGTCTACTGTCAGCCGCTGTTTGGCCACTGACTTACTGGCCAACAGGAGGCAGGAGAGGGCGATGACGTAGAGCTGGCGGATGGCCACGTCGTAGTGGTCCATGAACAGGTCCAGGAGGTAGACGGCCAGGTGGCGGGCCGCCGGGGACAGTCGGTAGCGGTTACTGAGGACCGCCAGCAGGTCCGCAAAGTAACGCCTCATCCCCATCTGTGGAGAGTGGGCCTTGTAGGTGGGCAACTTCAACTCCTGGGGAAGGACAGCAGGAAAGGGGAGACATTGCAGACAGCTTTTGGTTCATTTGTGAGTTCTTTGCACTTTCCCCGTTTTGATGACAGACAAAGTTTCACGTGTCACCTCATTTTTATACCCTGGAGAAACACGGAGCTGTGGGAGGCTGTAAGACAGTTTCCCTTTCATATCTCATTCTTAGGAATGTGAATGCTGTTTGTATTAATACAAAATAAAGTGAACAAATAGCACATTGCCTGGGTTGTTAAATATATCAATAAAGATTGATAACAGGATAGGAACAGGGAGACAGAGTAGGTGGAGCAGAAATACGAAGAGCCGAAACACTCAAGGCTGGGTGAAGAACATGGATCGTAAGAGAGTTAACCACTAGACCAGACTCCATTCCAGCATGTGAGAGCATGTGAAAAGATTACTTTCAAACTTCAGCAACGGCCAAACCATTCTGAACCACGAGCCTGACAGTTAAACTCTGTGAAATAGTCATTTTTGGAACTATGTGACTTGTTGTTTCGACCGTGCCCTCTAGTCTCAACCTACAACAAACCTCTCATTTACTACACTTATAAAGTTCACATTCTTTTTTAGGCAAATTAAAAGGTATAAACGAAAACATTACACCATGTGTTATAATAACTGTAAGTAAAATGGATCAATATGATTCCCATATTGATACACAGATACACCCAAGTTAAGAAAACATTATATTTCATATCTGGCAACATAGAGAACAGTAACACAGTAGAATAGCATAAACAGAACCACCTCCATTTCCGTTGCTATGCAAGGGAAGACAGAAGAGCAAGTTATGTCATCCATATCTCACATCTACATGTAACTCATGTTCAGGGAGTCTGGCTCACAGCTGACAGAACCAGTGAGTCTCCTATGGTTGTGTGACCAGCCCGCATGTCTCACAGCCATCTGTCCCCCTGGGGGTCAGGGGCTGGGGGCCTCTGAAAAAAGCCTCTTTGTGGAGCACGGCTGGGCTGTAATTTAAAAGAGCTCTACAGCTGCTTCCTGCTCAGCTGAAGGCATGATCTTCTCCAACACGTAGTTCCGATTGGGTCAAGCACATCACATGAGGGATTCCTAGCATTTCGTTTCACCGGGGCTTATTTCTTAAGGTCAGGCTGTCATTCGCATTCGAGAGACTGTTCAATAACATCATACGTTACGGGAAATTCATGTTGACATGGAATGTATTGATTATGTTTAGCTCACAATCATTAACACCACTGTTCAACTTCCAAACATTGTTCTTCCTTTGAATACCCTGTGCCACATATAATTGTGAAAATGCAAAAAGCAGACTGGCAACAAACCTTCCTTCATAGAAAAACGAAATGTGCAACCTGGCAGATGAAAACTGCTAGCCTACGCGTAGAGATTGGCTATTTATAGTCAAACATCTTTTGTCGAAAAACGAATAAAGGCATCCATAGCAACAGGCTGTGGAAAAATAATGGTTAGTGCCCTTTATTCATTAGTTACCCGGCACACGCACCCAGCTCTCATAAAACACAGTGACCGCAGCCAACTGTGTGAAAAGCACCTGGTTTAATCCTCTTGCTGAAGTATTTAGTCCACAAAGCAAATTGTCAGGGTTTACTGCTGCAGCATCCAACTCATTGCTCTTTCAGCAAAAGACTCCTGAAGCTTTCCTTACTTACTTTCCAGCCCAAAAAATCATAAAACAGCACACATTTAAAAATAATAGTAAATGTATCTGATAAACTAGGAAAGGAACAATGAAAGTATGCATCGACAGTATAAAGCTCTGGTGATTGCATTTCCCACAATGACGGAGTAAAATCGACCATGAGCAACACATCAAATCACCCCATTACACCTAATGGTAGGTGTGTTTAAACTCAGCAGCTGGGGAAACAGGCAAGATACAAGGAGTGCTCGGAATACGACAGTCTTTAGTAAAGAGGGCAAGATCCCAAATCAGGATGAGAAGCAAACGCTCCACATTTGGCCAAACAGCTACCGCTTAACAATTCTCACAGGAAGCCAGCGTGATATACAGCCGGGCCATAAACATGAGACCAACACAGACAGTCAGACGGGGCCAGCAGGCTGTGCTGAGTGGAGTTGTCAGGCTTTAATAATCCTGTTACCATAGACATCCTTCTGCCCTAAACAAACCTCCTCCACCCACCCACCCAGACCATCTCCCAGCACAGCTGGAAGTTTCAGCTCGTTGTCCAGCATTTTCACTAAACACCACGGCCAATTTGACTAATCACCACGTAAGCTTGACCGATCAAAACCATCCTTGGTTTAAAGCTCACGGACATTGAGAGTCAGACCCTGATGGACGGTGGAAATCCTGATCTAGAAACATGAAATGACAATATGGATCAAGTGCATGTTACTTACACAAAGATGTGTCCCAGGCTGCAGCAGGGGATTTGATGATAATGTAGCTTGGTTGGTAGGGAATGGACAACGGCAGGGTCATAGGTTCTATTCCCACCAGGGGCCAGTACAGTAAAACAAGTTGAAATTAAAATACAAGCTCCCACTAAGTACCACTGGATAAGAGTGTTTTCTAAATTACTTAAATCTTCCAAAAAATGTAACCAGACAGCGATAACTAATCACGGCGTTATGGCTTAAGCCTCAGGGAGCATGTGACATTTCACACCTCGGCTTCAAAGACAGGTATTCCAGACAGGTTTTCTGCGATTCTGCTTAATTCAGCAAAGCGCCTCATTTGCTGCGTATGAAAAAATAACGCAAGAGAAATCGGAAGTAGATATTCACCTTCATCCGTAGAGACTGGTGGATGTCTGCGGCGAGCTGGCTCCTCCACCACCCGCCCTCCGGTTCCATCTTGACGGTGGTGAACCCTGAGGAGAACATCAGAGCCCCGAAACACATTTGATCGCCGTCCCGGTTGTTTCTACATCACTGACATCCTTGAATTATACCCATCTTTACATTTTACAGGACGAAACTATGAGATGCAACGTGTTGTTTTAATAGTATCCGCATAAAAAACGCATGGTGTGTAATTGTCTAATAATTGTAAAACCCAAAGCATGCGCTTATTGAGGGCATCACAAAATGGTACAGCCTACCGTTAATGACTTAAGGTAAATTTTAGGATACTTAAGTTGAACTTGAATTGTTTGAATTAATAAGTGGCATCGAAACCATTGTGTGTTGCATTTTAAAACAATGCACTTAAACTGAACATTTCTAAAAATGCAGTTTAATTAGTGTAGTTTAGTGTGTACCTAGGCTATGTTGGGTGCATATTATCCGCCGTTTTCGTTTAACTTTGGTCATTCAACAAAGGTAGCCTAAAAACAGAAATGTAACCTAGGCCTATAAAAAGATGGGTAATCTCACAACTTTCGCGATCGGTATTGCGCAAGGCATGCTTCACGGATACATTGTGTCTCTTCGTGCTTTGTTACTTATATAGCCTACCACGCGTGGCAATTCTCATCGCTGTTCAAGTTGTGAATGACTAATCGGTTAATTATGTTATACAAAAGATGACCGCAAAATACTACTCACTGAAAAGAGTTTGGAATGGAGACAGCGTGCAATGCTAGAGTCGCAGTTAACTTCTAGACTAGTATCTACTAAAATGTTACCTTTTGGTCCAACCTGCTTTTACCACTGAACACTGCAACACTCCGGAGTCCCGACCCCTTTGTTTCAGACCAGCCGCATTCTAAAATCCAGTCTTTTGCGGACAGTTTACCTATACCTTTAAATACCTTTAACAACAGGAAAAAAACTGCGAAAGGAACACCTCAAAGTCTAAACACACAAACTCCTGAACTCAAACGCAAAGACCGCTATGTTGTGTTAGCATGTTTTTTTTCCTTTCTTTTTGTCTTCGACGCCCCTCTTCATTGACCCCCTGTGATGTGTTCGCCTCAATGGAACTCAGTCGGACAACCACAAGCAGCTCTCCCTGTTGCTGATCTGGACCGGGGAAAAGCTTGAATGACGAATCTCCGCATCTAAAGACAGCGCCCCCAGACAGCATTAATCTAAAACCACATTTTGGTGGATATTCTATCAACAACTGTATTATACGGTAACATTATTAGGCCTACATGCATCGGACCTAAGGTCTGGATAGATCAGACCTTTTTTTATAGACAGCGGTAGGTTATTGATTTTGAACGATTATTGTTAGTGGTAGCGTAGAAGTCGTATAGGCAAAATCCTAATAATTTTCAACAGTAATCTATACCCTATCTTATGTGAACTAGAGAAATCACAGCAAAGCCATGCGCCACACTTTGTTAACACGATCAGAACACGAAGACCCATTTAAAACAGCAGCGTAGACTTCGGTGAGGTCCTTAGGCCTACGCCATCTCTCTGCTCCACCAACAGGTGGCACGTGAACTCAACTAGACGGTTGCCATGGATGCCTTCCTAATCAGCCTGGACATGCTACTACACATTTGGATGTGTAACTGTTAGAGACGTGTTCCTGTTAGTAGATAGTGGTCCTGTGGGTCTGTACTTGTGTAAGGTTGCTTGTTTTGGTTCCCATGACAACAACATACATATTGTCCACTTTAGCACAGTTGGACCTCTACCATATAGGTCTCGAAGTGTATTGTTGTCTGCTGTGTAAGGTTATGTTTGTTGCATTTTGTCTTTTGCCAAGGACAGCATCATCATAATGCAATTTGTTCTCATTTCTATTTGTCTAGTAGAGTCAAAGAGTTCATGCAAGCCAATAAGGAGTGAAGAATGTAGGAGTAATCATGCCCTAGCCGTCAACGCAGGGCCTTTCCCCCATCGAGAGCTTGTGCCAGACCCACTCGGTCACCCCAGACAGGAAGGCAAGAATACGCCCTATACAAACACACACGTTAACACCCGAGTGTTAAGAGTTTATCCACGCGGATCTGCAGCGACTAGGGCCTGGGAGTGAAAGGACACTAAAACAAGGGTTCTTTAGCACACACAGCAATACCAGATAGCTTGTTAAAATGCTGTGTATTCCATGCCACCAAACTATTTGGCACTGCCACGGTAAATTGGACCAAATGCCTATTCCCAGTCATCTTGGTATAGCCGGAGTCACCTTAGGCGCTTGGACTGCCAGGGAAGTTTGGCACAGAACCATGACATTCACCATGGGAGCACCGCAGCAACGCTACCACCACAGCCAGTAAGACAAATCTTTCAAAACGATGTGTGCTCCCTTCCCAAGAATAATAACTAAATGCTGCGGATGTCAAACTTGACACACTGCATCAATGTGGTGCCAAACATGTCCTTCCAGATACTGTATATTGACTACTAAACCTAAACCTAAAGTTAATTGTATGAAAACTTAAGGGTTCTACCATCAAATAACACCCATTTGAAATAACACCCACTGAACACACACAGCACCCCCATCTCCCTGATTATAGGGTTAAGGCTCTGCCGGTTCTATATTTAGCCAGTCCTGTGACTCTGAGTAACACAGCAAGCCGTGCTAGGTGGATTCCGGTGTGCTCAGCTCCAGGACAACTCAACCAGCACCTGCTGCTGGAGCAAACTGACAGGCCGTCTTCTCAGCTCCCACTGGGCCCGGACTGAAAAGCCCCGGCCCAAACCTCCAGAGGGGAGACAAGAAGGTCAGACAGTCACACTGTCTCCAGTCATCCATTTATTTTGGATGGGAGGAGTAGGTTGGCCTAATTTTGTTTTGCTTTCTATTTTCTGTTACATTTGAGCTCTCTAGACATTTAAAGTCGTATAGCTCTTTGGTTTCAGGTTTTGGCAGAATGGGATTTGACTGGAGTGGTGGTTGATGTGTGAAGAACTTTGCCCCAGCTGTGCTGCAGGATCTGGTCAGGAGGGTCTGGCCGTCCTCCTCTCAAACTGACATGAGGGGGGGGTCTCGTCGAAGGTAACTGTAGATGTCTTACTGAAAGTGTCAGAGGGTCTCACATTCATAGACACTTAAGCACAGTCAAGTACAAACAAACGGCTGGTGGTGAATGCTTTCAAGGCAGATCAGATTCACATGCAGGCCTTCAGAATCTCACATACCTAATAACTATTAGCATTTTCACAATTTCACAACACTAATAAGGTTTCATAGGAAACGTATGTATTATACGTTTAGCATTAAATCACTTTTATTTGATGATATGCTGCACTTGCGGTTTTTGTTACATAAAAACATATTAAAAGGTACATAGTAAAAACATGATCAAAACAATGTAATTACATTTTAGGATGTAGTTACATAGCATTCAAAGCCTTGTATCCATTTAACACATTTTTTCTTTCTTTCTGTAATTCTCATTTAGATGCGGTTTACAAATAAGCATATACTGAATCAAGCTTTGAACCCCAAATTACTGTTATTAGGAATGTGACTTGGATAGTAAAGACAGAATTAAGAGAGAGCTTTGTGATAGCACAGCCCTTTCGGAAATAACATCGCCATGGAATATTAGGATGGGACTTGTACAGCAACTCATGACATCTGTGATTCAACTAGCTCCTATTGGACTGTTCCTATTGCCCTGTGTTCAAGTTAGTTTGGCGCAGTCGAAAAATCAAAAGTACTACCGTCCCCTGAGCTTCAACCTCTAGCATCGTACCCGCTAACACCACCGTCACCTCAAGAAAGAGATGTTGCTCTACTGCTCGACCGCTGTATAACCTCCCTGACAGAGGGTGCGGACACAGCACACGTAGGGCAGGTAAAACGTCGGATGGAACTTCTGCGCCCAAGATACGGGATAACTCAGGTGGCCCTGTGACTGCCACCCCGACTGAAATGCATACCGACGAGGGGCCCCGCACCCCTCAACCCAGATTCACCTACGGCACTATTTTGATCACCCCCAAAGTAAACCCTGTACAACCAGGACACGGGACGGGAACACGCTGGCGTATCCGAGGTATCCAAAACACACGGTGGGAAGCACAGAGAGGGTCCTGGTATGTGTGGCCCCCTGAAAGTGAACTCCTCAGCAGACACCCGCTGGAGGGGGAGGGGCGGGACGGAGCAGGGACCGGCTGCAGAGACGAGCAGACTGAGCTGTCACTCAGAGCCAGGAATAGAAAAGCGCCCGCAGGCTGCGTCCCGGCGCTCACAGCCAGCGAGCTGCAGGCAGGAATCCCGCCGTGTTGTTGTTCACAGTGTGCCATCACGACCGGGCAGCAAAACCAGCAACAGAGCCCTCCTGGATCCCAGGGCGTGCCGACGGACAAGAATATTGGAGGTCCAGACCGCTCCCTCAGAAACGCTGTAGCAGCACCAGGTATCTCCACAGAGCACTACAACACTCTGGCAAGTTATTCACCATGACCACCAAGTTCTACGAGGCTGACAGAGACCTGGTTCTGAAACACTACTGCCCTCAGACAGACTACTTGGATGTAAACAACTCCAGCTGTAGATCCTCGACCCAGCAGTCTACAATCAGTGACTGGTCCGAAGACGATATCTCCCTTCAGCTGTCCTCTGTTGTCTCGGCTAACTTCCAAAGCTCAGCTGCGGGCTCAGAAACCGGCAGCTTCGAATGCATAGATGTGGCTATGGAAAACCAGGGGGAGGCGTACAAAGGGGGGACGAAAACCGTTCCCAAGAGGCAAATCCAACTGAAGAGACGGGACACGGCGGAATCGCAAGACAACGATAAGGAAGAGGTGACAGTTGAGGCCCAGTGTACGCCAAGTGCCGCCAACCACCGCAGGGACGTGTTCACGCGTCAGCACAGCACGCCAGCAGCCTTCCATCAGGAGTCCTCTGGGCTGGAGCCAGAGCACAGGTCAGCTGAGACCGAGCGAAGGCACAGGCTCCAGAAGTCCATGTCCCTGGACGAGACCTCGACCAAAACCAAAATGGCCTCATGTATCATCACGAGTGTCCTGTCCAAGAAGATGCAGTGCGAGCAGAATCTGCAGAACTCCAAAGTGCATGAAGGTCCCTTTGCACCTGTGGAGGTTCTGAATGACGCGAAGAACTGTCATCAGTGCCACCTGGCAGCAAAAGAGATCGACACTACGGATTTGAGCTCTGTTGGCTCACATGAACAGGGTCCCTCGATCCAATACCATCAGGTTGCAAGCACTAAAACAATCCAAAATCCACTTTACAAACAGAACTCCATTTCTCTGGTGAGCAACTTAGTAGGGTCTGGGTTTCACAGTTCCACAGCTAATGGGGCTGAAAGAGCCACCGCTCTGGAGAGTGAAATGGAAAGGCAGAACCACCGGGATGGGGCTCCGCCGTGCACACACTGGAGCTCGGGGGACAGACTATCCTGTGACTCAGCAAAAGGCCAAAGCGGGGGAGTATGTACCAGTGCGAGTAAATCTGGAGACAAACAGGCCCCAGTGAAAAACACACCAGAGGAATGCCACAAGGGGCGAGGGCTCCATAAACAACGGAACCCACTGTCAAAAGCACTGCTGAGGACTGATGCATTCTGGGCCGGTCAGGACCGTCGGCACCCACTAACTGGCGAAGGTGTATCCGTAAAGGAGGTCGAGGTGGGCTACAGGGGAGAGGTCAAGTTGCTGGGACAGTCTGGCAACACAGGGAGCCAGGGTGCAATTAAAGCCATGGCCCCGGTACACGTAGTGAGGGACGTGAGGAGGCTGGTGAAAAACACCTACAACCTGTCCTTTAAGAACACAGGGGACACCGTTTTGGGCCAAGAAGACAACTCTCCAGCCTTCGGTCAGCGTTCTGAGCAGGTCCGTCACGGACGGGCCGGCGGGATCAAAACGTCCGGGCCTGATAAAAAGCAGTCAGGGAAGAAAATGTCTCCACCGCCACCTCTGAAGCTTGTGGATCCAGCTTCACTTTGCATCGCCTCAAAGGAATATGTAAACAAAGCCACAGCTATTCATGAATCACGAGACAGAATTCCTTACAACACTCGATATACAGATATCCAAACCAAAAGCTTGGCAAAGCCTATTGGGAGAAGAGGCAGCCAACCTCATGTCAACCAGTCTGATACCCTGGGGAGCTTTAAAACAGAGACGTCCCCGCAGACTGGTTCTTCACTGGAAACCAGGCAACAGTGCGAAAGGACAGGCTCTGCCAATGGGAAACAGAAATCACCACAAGCAAGTGCCACAAATAGTTTCCCTGTCGTTCCAACACATTATTCATCGACAGCACATATTTACCAGCCAGAACGGCATCAGTGTTCCGGTGCCAAAGGCAGCGGCCAAAATCAGGGGCTGCCTCCCAGATCCCAGGGTCAGACTACGCCTTCTCCTGGCTGTGTGCAGCTCAACCCCACTGGGGCACCACAACCATTCATGTCTCCCTTCTTCTACACACCTAACCCAATGAGCTACCAGACCCTCCAAACCCACGTCGGGAAGATGAGTTTCGTAGGGGCCCCTGTCCTCATGCAGACCCTACCTCAAACCCAGCCTGTCCAACTGCTGAGGGGAGACAGGTACTCCCCCCCTCACACGGCAGGGAGTGGAGAAAACAAAATGCCCTCCCCAGACACACAACAGCAGCAGTACCTGTGCAACACGCAGGGTTTCATGATCCCGTTCAGCCCCGAGTACCAGCAGGGAAGCACAGGCCTTGGGTTCCCCGAGGTGGCTGGAGCTCAGGCCTCCCGACACGTGCTGTTGGACCCAGAGACGGGGACGGGGAGATGTTTCTACGTGGGCTCTACTCAACTCCCCCCTCAGCCTCAGCGTAAGGTGCTGTTTGATCCGGAGACCTGCCAGTTCGTGGAGGTGGTGTTGCCGCAGCAACCGCTGTGTAGCGCGGTCGTGCCCCAGGCGTGTGCCATGCCCTTCCCTCCGCTGCAGTTTCCAGGCGTGTACGCTCCCCGGGGCTTCTGCATCCAGGCCCATCTGCAGGAGATGCCTCACAGTGGGCCCTGAGACATCGTCCTGCTGCACTCGGACGGCGTGACACCCGACATTACCGTGCCGCTGCTCAGACACAAGGACTGAGGAGTGGGCGGGCCTGGGCTACCCAGGGAGTGATCGAATTGGTGTCTGGGAGACATACTGTCTTGCTGAATTAACCACGGGCATCAGTCTTAGTAATATGAAAAAAAGTCTGCTAATTTCTGGTTCAGAGACTTCACACATAAATGTGCAAATTCCTAATACCATTAGTTTAGATTATAACTTCTGGGACTTCATCAGAGAACAGTGAGCTGCTGATAGATGTGTTCCAAAGTATGTTTAACAATGGTTTCCTGAAGCCCTTCTATGCTATGGATGCTGAGTCTTTGTGGGCAGATACTTGATGAACCTTTACTATAGCTTAAGATACTTTTATTTTCTTAACACAAAGAAACATATTTCCGGTGATAATGTTCATCATGTCTAGTTGTCTAATATGGATGAAACAAAAGCACCTATTTAAAAACAGATTTTCCTCTTCCAAATTTCTATGAAGAAATTTAGAGCAATTATATTTTTAGTGAATCTTTTTTTTTTTTTTTTACACAGAGTGAAATATCTTGTAAAAATAACCACAGCTTGATAGGATCAAAATGTTTCCTACCACCGGCATTAAGCTTCTGTTATCTTTTCCGTGTCACTATTGTTGGCTTGAGGTGTGGTCTGAACAAGCTGACAGTGCAGCTGTTGTTGGCAGATTACAAACTCATCACCAGGCCATAATGCAACAGACATTACTGACCCTGAAAAAGACTCTGGGTGTAACGTGGATGGGAAATTCAATTCAATATCTTTCATCGAGTCACAGTGAAATCAATAAGTAACAGATTCTGTTCCTGTGCTTCTCCGATAGATCAATAGATCCTAGCCTCTTGTCTTTTTTTTGAATCACTGTTAGGGAGGACACAACCATGTTAGTTACTGTGTTCTTGACTTCAAGCATGAGGGTTTTCTTTCTCGCGGCACTTTTGTCAGATTGTAAATTCATCATCCGTTTAAACCAACTCAATTTATTATAACACAAAGTAATGTAAACAAACATCTTACATTAAAAATAGGGATGTTTTAATCAATTATACTTTTGTTTTATACCATAAACGTTTTGCATTACCTCACATTAGTTTGACTTCAGATCATCAGAAGAGATAAATTAACATTATTTCTTCATTTTGTACACAATAAAGCCTTAATAAATAACCACTGTTAATGTTCTGTCTGCTTCTTCTGAAACAGGCTACAGCAATGTAAGGATTTGTCTTTATACTTGCCTCACTGTTCTTCAGCACACGGATCATAGAAACATAATGCTTATAAATCCCTAGGGTGGTGCTGAACAGGAAAACAGGGGACAACAGACCAAACTTCCTAAATCAATGGGGTGAGCAATGTGCTCTCATAAATAATAGCCCAGTCAGAGAAATGAATTATGGTTACACAACATCACCACCATTCCGCTCAGTCATTTGACTGTACATGGTCCTGATTTTCAACAGCCGATTACAGCTGTAAGTAACCAAAACAATAAATAGCTGCGAAAAACAATGCTCTGTACAAAAACCATAAGACGGTCTAGAAGATGAATCAGTGGAGAGGCACTATACTCGGGTGCAGGCCACGGTAATTGTCGTGTCCATGCGCATACTCTTCCTTAACTCTCCCTCTGTGTCTTCCTGCACATCGTCCGTCCGTATGCGTTGCCTGAAGCCCTGGAAGCTGGGGCAGATGGGAAAGTAGCGCAGGCAGCTGACCTTCCTAACGCAGCTCATGCCGATGGGGAAGTCATAGGAATCCATGTTCACAGAGCTTCCCCCACTCTCATTCGCCTTCCAGTCCAGCAGCCCTCTCTCCTTCTTTGTGCCTGTTCGGATGTTCATTCAAGCACACATACAAACACACAAACACACACACACACACACACACGCGCGCAGGCACTTAAACAAACATTGGTAGTTACAGGCAACGGTTGGGGTGAATTGAAAGACTGATGTATCCCACAGCGCCATATCGTGGTGACACGTAAACAAATACAAAGCAACGGCTGATCCCTTCGAACGTTGGCTGACGAGGCAACCAGGAGTTTCTGTGCAGAACACATCTGTTTGCAAGAGGTGGCTGCCCTCTCACATAGCATGCATACCTGGGATGGTGTTATCCAGGGCAAAGGCCAGGAAGCCTCCAACAAACATCTCCGTGGTCAGGAGCACAGTGATAATTTGATCCAACTCCGCCACACCTGTGGAGGACAATATCATATTTACCACTGAATGATCCTAGCCAATATTCAGAATGTCAAAATATTACACAGCAGCCTTGACACCATTATAACGCTTCATAGCAATCTAACTGCACGCGGAGATGGACGTCTTCTCATAAAACCCTTTCAGACGTGCGGCCCACCTGTTTTGATGCACCCTGGGTGCAAATCCAGGTAGTTGGGCAGCATTAGGCCAAAGAACATGGAGAAGCCAAGGACAAAGAGATTCCTAGAGGAGTTGAGGTCCACGCTCTGCAGGTTGGACAAGCCCACAGCCGTGATCATGCCTGCAGTTCGGACACCACCCAAAAACACAGAGACAATGAAGGTTAGTGATGTTGTTATATTTCTATCTGGTTGTCTGTGTTTCCTAGCTAGTGACATAACATACATATGATCCCCCATCTGAAATAGAGGTGAGCTTTCTGTGACCATACCCCCACCTGGTGGATGAGAGAGAGAGACAGAGAGAGAGATCTCCGCTGGGAGGTCACGGGCCAGACAGTGACTCACCAAACAACGTGCAGAACATGCCGCCTAAAATGGGGTCAGGCAGCGATGCGAAGAGGGCAGTGAATTTCCCCACAGTTCCCAGCACCAGCATAATGGCTGCTCCATACTGCACCACTCTCCTGCTGCCCACCTGTTTTAGACAGACAGTTTACAGTGTGACTCGGCGTGAACCTGTTCAACCTTCCGGATCAGCTCTTCTTTCGTTAACGAACGCTGACCCAGGGGTAGATGTAAAGCCGACTGGTTAATAATTACCAGGAAATAATGACAACTGATTTACATTGTGCCAAAAGCCTCGCACTAGAGATAACGTTAATAATCCTTGCATCTGCTGTAAAATGGCTGACTCTGCCTGGACATGTACATAACCCATGCAGGATGTTAGATTACATATCTACACACTACGTGCTTTTTAACGAAAGGGATGTACAACTACACGTCTGGGAACAAAGTGGGGCAGAGCAAAGGTTCCTTAACTTAGTGATTCCGAGAACTCCAATGTTGGGACTGGAGGAGGTGGAGCCATTTCCTGTTCCCAGCAGCCCTGCTATTACACAGCACACACCCTCTACAAAGATGCCCCTAGCAGGAAGAAGGCATGACACAACAGTTAATTCATGACAACAACAAAAGAGAAAGAAGTACCCATGTTCCGCAAGGGAAGACTCTAGCACATTGGTCCGCCTTGGAAGTCTAAAACCCAGGTGTCTTTAGTCTTAAACCCGGGCGTGGAAGACTGACGCTCACCTGTTGATGGCATGGATAGGAGGCGGGGGTGCCCCTGAGAGGCGGGCACAGGCGTAGTAGTCCCCAATTGACTCTACGATGCCAGCTAGTGTGGCACTGAACATGCCCAGCACTCCTGCAATGGTGACTGTGGGCAAACCCCACTGGCCTGAAGGGAAACAAAAAAGGACCTGTCAAAACTGCTGTCGGAGTCATTCCTCTACGCAAACAAGATGAGTCAAAACAGCACCAAGTCTTAATCATTCCTTTATGCAACAAGATGAGAGGCAATGGACAAGTATTAAATAGTATATTAAAGCTCGTATTCAAGCTGCTAGTAGATTGCCAGTGTCAACCTCATCCTTAACTTGACCCTTGCTCTGGCTCACGTGTCCAAACTGCACCAGTCTGTCACACGACAGCAGAGTGGCGGCGCTGGCCTCTTACAGGGGTAGGGTACTCGAAACCAAGGGGAGAGGGTCATGATGTCACCACGGGCGTCGGTGCGGGCCTTCTGTCCGTAGCGCCTGGGGTCGCTGGGCAGCACGTCGGTCAGGGTCAGGATGTAACACAGCAACCACACCACCATGATGGCCATAATTATCTGGAGATGGGGAGAGAACGGCACAACGTCAACACAATGTCATCACCCCCAACATCCCCACGAGACAGATGAGTGTCGGTGACATTTGGTGTGTTCTGTTTCTAACCGGGAACATCTTAAAGATCTGGACCCTGCTGGTGCCAAAGCCTTTCTTTCTGTTGTAGGTAGGGAGAGGAACAGCCCAGTTCCTCAGGTACTGAGCAAACAGCACGATTAGGAAGATGCACCTGGAAGGAGGCAGAGAAACCCGGTTAGCCAGTGCATCTGGCCACGCTCTAACCAAATCAAAGACATCAGACCGATGGAGAGTAATGACGTTAATGTGGTTTGATTCAATTGCTTAAACGACCTTGCATATTAGACGCTGAACAGTCCCGAGCCCTTATCAGAGTAATCCATTTCTAATCCAAAAGAGAGGAATGAATGAATGGAAACTATGCCCAAGATCCCTCAAACTCAACTCTGGACCTCAGGCCAGTTCCACTAGTTTTTTTTAATCTCAACCCCCTAATCAGGGACTTATTTAGACCTGGGACACCAGGTGTGTGCAATTAATGACGAGGTAGAACAAAAAAACAGCGGGCTCCTGACCTTGTAGCGCAAGAGCTGAAAACCCCATTGCGCTGCATAATAAACTCAGTAACCACTGCTGGATTGGTTGAGTGCAAAGGTAAGTGCAGACAGGGGATGAGAGGGGGAAGGGAGGGGATGAGAGGAGGAAATGAAGGAGGACATGGGGGGGGGTGGAGGACACGGTGGGGGGGAGTCCACAGGGGATGGACCGTGGCCTTACAGTGCTGAGAGGCCCCAGTGAGAGCCAGCTCTGTCCCCCGCGGTCTGGAAGACCGACAGGCCGATGAGAGACACGGTGGGCGTGACGGTCAGGGGCCCGATGTAATCCAGCAGGAGGCCGGGGAGACCCACCAGGCCGATGCCCACCTCCACCACACTGGAGGCTATGATGGCCCCCTGAATCTACAAGGGAGGGAGACCGACTGGTTTTAGCATCAGGTTTGTCCGGGGATAGATTTAGTGCACCAGCCAGCCTGGCTACTGGATGGTGTTTCACTAGCCAGGCTGGCAAATGTGTGCCACGCAAATATTTTGTGGGCTAGTTGGACCTATTATCTACCAGGTCTGAGAATACAAGGCACAGGATTGGTTCATTTCCGTCCCTAGTACCACGATGGGACTTCTTCATGTCCAAGTCTCTGACAGGGTTGATAAACAAGAGTTATCATAGCTAATGGATGGATGGACTACAAGACAGAGGGCCACTGAGACAAGGCAGGACATACCTCTCTTATCCTTGGGTGCCAGATGTGGGAAGTGTTCAGAGGAAGACTCCAGTTCCCATAAATCTCCTCTAAGGGAAGACAGATTCCATGGTCAATTCCTGGTTTGATCTAAGAAACCACTACAATTCTGACTTGCTAACTGGTTCTAATGAATGACTTTCAGCATTCAACCAATTACCAAGTGGGAAATGTCTTAGTTACCTAGATTTAACTAGCAAGTGAATGTGGCAAGACACAGTAGTCCATTAGTGAGGTTGTGTCTGTGATTGGGCCTGATTTTTCTGGATCGTATTGAGAGGACGCACCTTCAGGGGGGCATTTCCATCTTTCCAGCCCTAAGATGGCTTGGGCAGGGATGAGGAAGGCCAAAGCACTAGCCTGGAACAGAGGTAACCTACACATGGAAGATAAAACGCAGGTCACAATGTTTATGCTTTACTATCCTTGTGAGGACTTTTGGTCCATAGCTTGATCTGTAAAACGTGACCACACCATCACACACACCACACCCCCACAAACACACCACACACACCATCACACACACCACACCCCCACAAACACACCACACACACCATCACACACACCACACCCCCACAAACACACCAAACACACCATCACACACACC